>JAOVVB010090836.1:0-27689 GCA_028570985.1 Heterobranchus longifilis
AGCTAAACAAACTATTGTCATTTTAATAAAGAAGCAAGGCAATAATTGGCCTTCTTCTATAATTCTGAGCAACCGTGATTTGATTTTCATGCTGAACACGGCGTCTGTGAAAGTAAATATTACCTCGCTGTTTCATCTAACATCCATTACTCCCTGTAATATTTCAAACTGCTCCGCTGTGTTTTGGAGAGGCAAGTTAGCTGATACGTAGTCGATGTCAAGCACACTGACAAACGCATTGGATTTCCTGTGAACACTTCATAATAAAGGTCCACTCGTGTTTCACCACTTAAATGCTTTTAATGTGAAGGTGCACCAGGAGGAAATGTCCGGTTTGCATTAGCAGTAACTTAACGCGCGAGCCAGACAGCCGCGGTGCTGCTTTTTTCCACAATAAAATATTCATTTTTATAATCGAAAATTAATTTTCACAATCAAATATCTGTTTGTTTTTACAATTCAAATATATATTCAAATTTGGAATATTCTTTGACAGCCCTAATCCAAAGTATTTAGAATATTTTACTTAATTTGAGTAATCTAATGGAATATGTTATTCAGTAATATGTATAGGAATATACATTTTAAAAGAAACCCTCCCAAATATTATAAATATTGTTTAGACGTTAACAACCTGAGATGTAAATATATGATGATAATGTAGAATGCATGATGGAAACACCATTACAGCTAGTTGTTAATTTACCCAAACAGGCTCTTTATGAATATTGCCTCCTCTTATCAGCCTACAACTTTGCTCATGCTCCGTGGCTGTTTCTTGTGTTTCTGTGTTCTGTCAAATGTAGCGAGCTAGCACAGCCCCGCTGGCTGGCACACATTGTTCTGTGGTGGCGAGTGTTTGTGTTTACTTTGGCAGACAGCTCTCTGCTGCAGGCTGATGGGACACCATTTGCAGGAGGGCCTTCCATTTGTCTTCATCAGGGACTGAGCCCAGATAATGAGAAGGGATTGCTGCAGAAGTGATTAGTTGAATTAAAAGGGCAATATCGTGTAATTAGAGAATTCACATCTGGTAATCTTATGGCCTTGGACAGCCCATTATCTATTTGTAGACACAACACAAAATACAAATCCAAACATTTAATGTGTGGTACCAAGATGAAGTTCAAATCATTATCATTGACTGTGATAAACCATGCCCACTGAAGCCCAGGGAGTTATTTAACGGTGACATGATGTGATGACAAATGATGCTACCGATGCTTGCTGCTATCATCAAATCATACTTGGATCCTTCAAGTCACTATTTAATCTTTTTTTTTTAATCATTCATGTACTCATATTTTTTTAAATTTTTGCTTTCCCCACTTGCAGAAATATAACTTTGATATTGAGGGATTATCTTAAAATTAAATTATTGTAAAATTAGAACAGCACCTTGATTTGCAAACTAGGAGATGTCTTTGTATGCTCCCATGTGTGGGAGTTGTAACTGTTTCTATCTATTCCAATCAAATCTCTGTGGAGTGGTTCATTAGTGTGGCATCACAGATTAGAGATCCTCTCCTCATTACTGCTCAACAAAGCAGCGGTAAACAGTCGGCGAGACAGGCTTCCAAGAGTCCACGACAACAGGATAAGCAAATACTTCAAAGATTGAACTCTGTAATGGTTTACTTTTAGAGGAAAAACCTTGCTGGCTCTTTCATGTAAAATGTCAGAAAACATAGCAACTGATTAAAAACACAGGTAGATGCTGATTGTTGTTGATTGTAATTAAATCCGAAGACATAAGTGGGCAGAGCTGAAGCCACAGAACAGCTGCAATTGAATCAAATAAAAAGGCTGAAATGCAGTGATTTTTAACATAAAACTGACGGAGCCTCACTTAGAGCAGTGTTTTTATGTGATCATAGATTTCCTACCTCTATATTCACAGGCTGCTGGACATTAAAGGAGCTCAAAACTGTGTTTAAATTAAATGTACAAGTAGACCAGGGCTGCAACAAGCAATTATTGTCATTTATTGAGTTATCTTTTTGTGGGTGGATGAATCAATTAATCATTTAGTCTGTCGAATGTCAGAAAAAAGTGAATATGCCCAAAGATATTCAGTATGGAATGACATAAAACAGAGAAAAACAGCAAATCGTCACATTTGAGAAGCTGGAACCACCATATGTTTGGCATTTTCGCTTTATAATTTACTTAAACAATTATCAAATTTATGGATGAATAATCTCTGATTGACTAATTGATTGTTTTAGCACTAAAGTATTCTATTGCAGTCACTTTATTATATTGGGCTTCACAAATCAACTTGACTTGACTTGAGTTTGGCTGCTTGTGAGTTAGCGTCTCCTTTATCCTTATGGCTGTGCACATTCTCGGAGGAGCGTGCTGGTGGTGTTGTTTTTTTAGTAAGTGTATGTTCGCACACATACTTGAGAGCCCATCAGCATATCGAGTATCATCCCTCGGCTAAGGTCACGACCTGCTGACTGCACGGAGACTAAAAAGAAATACCAGGCTGAAAGTGTGCGTTTGTTCTGCTGCTCTCTCCCTCTGAGAGCTGCTGTCGATGTGAATCCTTCCCATTAAAATGTCCTCTTTTGTGTTTGTTTCTGTCGGCTCTGGCTGGTGAACTCTCCACTGTTCAGGTTCAAGAGATTTTACAGGCCTGGCTGGATGTAAATTGCACTCCGTTCCAAGACAAACACAGGTAATGAGCTAGATCGAGCCGAAAGCAGAGACATGGTCTGTGTCGCTGTTCCCACCCACTTCCTTTTGTGAGTGCTTTCAGTGGCTGCCATAGTGTTTGAATGGGTTCAGCTGATGGGGGATTCTCCAGTTAATCCACCCTTAAGACATCGATCAGTCCATCACAGGGCAGAGGGGAAATTATTACAGATGGAAATGGCTGCTAGCTACATCTCTTCCCCTCTCTCTCTTCTCTATCCGTCTCTCTCTTTTCCCTCTCTCTGGTTCATTTTTTGCTCTTGTCTGCCCTTAGTAAAATCATTGATGCATTGTTGAGCCTGTACATTTACTGATTGATTTCTCCCTCTGTTTCCAATCTGTCTGTCAGGCAGGCTTAGTGTTCCTGCTCCCCAATCCATTTACTTGTTAAATTCCCACTCTCTGCCAGCTTATAAGGCCATTTTCTCTTTGTGCAGGAAATACGCTTTTGGCAATGGAGTATTCAAATGTATCGATACTTTGTATCAACATTAGCTTTTCAAAAAGAACGTGAGCCTTTGAAAGACTGAGCAGCCTTCAGTTTCTGGTAAATGGCTCGTTGTCTTACTGAATAACTGAAGCTTATTGTTGCTTTTTATGTAAAAGAATATTTAGAAGAAAAAATCAATAATGCAAAAAAGGGAAAATGAGAAAACAAAAGAACCACTTGCAGTGCAACCCTTTTGTAGTTTTTTTTTTTTAATCACTTCAAGTGATGTTCTGATCTGCAACATAATCAGCAGTTCTTTGAGTTTTCTCTGAGAAGTATATTCTGAGCCGTCCTCGCCACCAAAGGACGCTGTCTACTGTCAACGGCTGTAAAAGATATGCAGGATCAGTGAATACACTAAGCTCGCCATAGTCATAAATGTGTTTTTGCCTGTTTTTCTTTCAGTGAAAATCATCAAAAAGCAAAATAATGACAAAAGGGGTGTTATTGTTATTGTTGCTATGGATATCATCACTGCCTTATTATCGGATAAGCCTGTACTGCAGTCAAATAAATATTGCAGTACTGAATCAAAATTCACTCAGCACATTGTCTCAGGCTAATAGACGGGTCTAGCTCTTGAAGCAGAACTGTTAAAATGGTAATGACCCCGCAGAGGGCTCGTCTTTTGACCAGAGGGACCCTTACCTGTACATGCATGTAGTAACAAAGACCCAATAATAATATGAGGCTCTGCTCAGACCTCGCCTCTTGTATCCAAATGTATCCAGTAAAATAGCATTTTTTCACAGTTGATCTGAGAACAAAGTGCTTCATTAGATGTGTCAGTTAATACTCAGCCTCGGGGTACAAAGCATTTTTTTTTCTTTGTGAGTAGTATACTCTGAAATGAATCAGTTACACGAATGTGTGCATCAGTTATGTTTATTCATAGAATCAGCTGAATTAAACATGCCGTAAAGTTATAATCCTTAAGATTTCCATGAAATCAAACCTCATTTTTGATAATATTTACGGTCATGTTTTCACAAATAGCCATTCAATATATTTACATTTAGTAGTTACTGGTCATGTGTCCTTGAACCGCCTCTGAATGGGATTTGAACAGTTGCATTGGACATGTTATTTCTCTCTGTCTGTCTGTTTTTCTCTCCTCTGTATCCTTGGACTGCTCCCAGGCCTCTGTGTTGCTTTGGAGGAATTCACCCATCTGTTATGGTGTGTGTGTGTGTGTTTTTTGTCAGACCCATTGTTTCATTCACCCTTACTGTGCAGTACAGCTCTGTGCACTCAAACACAAACAAGTGGGGGACTCAATATGCCAGGCACTGCAAAACTGCAGCGACAGTGTGTGTGCATCCTGTTATGTCTGACATGCAGGGACAATGTTTCGTCCTCCTCCTTCCTCCATGAAACACTTTGAGCGACTGGGCTTTCAAGTGTTTTGTGTTCCAAGAACCTCCTACATCACATGTGTCTCCTTTCCAGTGTTCGCTGCCTTCACAGTCCTTTCACTGGCTTTGATCTTCACACGAAAGCCTCGTACTGTCTGTGTGTGTGCTGCTTGAAAGGCTCCATCAGTCATCTGTCTACAATACCACGGCAGCAAACGCCTGGCTGCATACAAAACACTTACTGGATATTTTAAATTCTCTGTGCTTAGTTACAAATGAATTTAGCGTTCTATCATTGAAGTGATGGTGTTGAGGAATATTGTGTGTCAAAGTTTTCTTTTGTTTGAATTACCAGCCGGGCAATGCAAATAATGTTCAATCAGAGTAAGAGTCTACAGCCAAACTCTGTACTAAAGCACAACGGTGCTTTGAGCAAAATGCCAACGTCATCAACATGCTCACAATGACAAGGTAACATGCTGATGTTTAGTAGGTATAATGTTTTTCATATTTGTTCACCATCTTCATTTAGCATGCTAACATTTGTTAACTACCACTAAACACAAAATATAGCTGATGGGAAGATCATTAGTTTTGTATACTGCTGAATTCATGTGCTTCTAGTTTCTGAGTTTGGAAGTTGGAGAAAAGACTTCCCAACTTGGAAACTAGGTGTTCATGAGCTTGAATCTGCTTGAAGAATGTGGAAAAAACATGGACGCCACATTACTGTTCATCATATTTTACATGAATTATGAGATTCTATCCCAGTTTTATGTTCATTCTATAACTATTTTCCCTTGTAAAGCACTTTGGGCTACCTTTCTTGTAGGGACAGACCGATTTATCGGCATCGGCCAATTATCTCAGATCACAAGGCCGATTAAAGTGCAGAGTGTGCAGATCTATAAAAGGACCAAAAACAAAGAGATGCTGCTTGGTGGTCCTGTTCACTAACATTGTTTTTATTTATGCAAGTGTATCCAGGACTTTAGCCTCTGTATATGCTCTACCACTGAGCCACCAGTGCGCCTGCTCCTGTAGATGTTGAGATATTTCACAGGATAAGTGAAAACTTTGACCTGCTGTTGGTGATGCTCGATGAAAAGACTGTGGATCACAAAGTTATTAAGATTCATCGTCTGGGCACAATAGATATCTGTACCAAATGTCATAGCAATACATCCAATAGTTGTTGAGATATTGCATGAAAAACTAAAAATGTCAACCTACTGGTGGCGCTAGAGAAAAAGTCAGGAGGTCACCAAAGTCGGTGGACCGTGAATGTCTGTAGAAAATATCATGGAAATCCATTCAACAGTTGTTGAGCTATTGCAATCTGGTCCACAGAACATATTGATCCACCAACAGATGGACATTGCCACTCCTGCAGCCATTCTGCTAACATGGCCAAAAGTGAGCCTGTAAATGATTTGATCTCGATAGTAAGGGTTGTTTCAGTTTGGAATTTTATGCTTCTTTTTTTGCAACGATATCTCCTGGTTTTAAAGTCTTGCAGATGTAGTTGACTGGAGGCCATGTTGGAGTAAGCTGCCTGGGCTGCTGCAGAGTCTTGTGTAAGAGGTGAAGCCATGACTCAAATGGATCCGTCAAGCTTTATGTCTAAGACATGGTTGCTTCAATTTAGACCGCTTGTGTTGGGCTGTACTGGTAAAGCCCAGTATGTCAGGCGTGTCCTGTTTTTATCTGTTGTTGTAAAAATGTAATTCACCGTAAGCTCATATCTGTCAGTGCTGTAAGCAAAATGAGGGTTCATGTCATGTTTCTCTTCACCGTTATCTCAAAGGAAACCTTTTCCCTCGACCTTTCCTCCCCGGACCATTGTTTTGTTGCCAAATCTTGACTGACAGACAGAAAATATGACACGGCAAACTAAATCACCAGTGTAGTTAAAAAAGGAAATGGTTGTAGCGGCCCGGAGACGCCGTGCACTTCTATCTGTTACTGATCTTATTAGTTTCTCTGCCCATGAAATGTCAAGTGTCTGTTGCGGCACTGAATGCTTCTGCTTATTCACACTTTGTTTTTCCTCACATAAATGGTCTTATTCATGTTTCTTAGCCTTTTTCTTTCAGCAAACCTTATTCATCCTCTTCTTAAAGCTGTGGACTAAAGTGCAAAATAACAGTGTTGGCATACCGCTTTTTCCACTTATCTTCTTCACTTCAAGATTTTCTCACTCTTATCTGTCTCTGTTAAAGTGCTGCTTTCTGAAGCAAAAGGAAGCTGCCCTTGCTTGGTTCAACACTGAGGACCTTTTGTGTAATTGCAGTAGTGCAGTGATAATCACTTGCTTCTGCTGTTTCTCCTTTCAGTCACACAGCCTCCTCGGCCTGTCTTTCCGCAGCCACTTACCCCCTCTCCTTTCCTCTACCTTTTCCTGTTTCCTCTGACACACTCAGACTTACTCAGCACACACACTAACTGTGCGATGGGTGTCTGACAGGTGACAGGTGGCACAGATTTCACCGAGACAGGGTGTCACCACCGCAAAGTGCTGTCTCTCCTGGCTGATGTATGGGGGGAAATCAGTGCCCTGACAATCCATTAGTTATGCCCAGACACAAAGCACTGACATCATCAGCTTCATGCCGTTGCTTTGATAATTTGATAACACCTAACTGTAGCGGAGGTAAGTTTCTCCCAGGCTGACACATCGCAGCTCTTCTAGCCTCTCACTGGTGGTGAAAGCTGTCATCTCTGTTTAGCAGTGACCTGAGGGTAGCTTGACAGACAGGTGGAGGGGCCAGCACGGACTGTCATCAGGGTCACAGAGCCCTGACATATTTTGGTCGCACAGCCTATTCTCCCAGGGGACATCCCCGCCACACAGAGAGAGAGAGAGAGAGAGAGAGAGCAGTGTTGCAGGGCAGCCTCGGATGTGCAACAGAGTGACAGCTCCTTAAAACGTCTCCGATTCCACTCCCCTGCAGACACAGAGGCACAACCCACAGGATATTGGTTGTAAAAAGCTGCAAAACCCATATTTCCTGCCAGTGTACTGTATGTCAGGCCTGTAGTGCATTTTCCAGCAGTTTCTTGCAAGCTGTAAAAGCTGTCGTTTCCTTGGAGCTGCTCAGCTTGCTTTATCCTGTGAGCGCACTCCCATGAACATAAGTGCTTTGAGCTAAATCAAGCAGCCAGGCATGCATAGTAGAGCCAGAGGGAGGGCTATGGCTAATGCACACAGCACTCTGAGTGGTTACTGAGGAGCAGTCTGCCCCCTACCCTACAATAACTCTCTGTGGTCTACTCGAAATAAAGATCAAGCCAATATGAGACCACTGAAGATGAGAGCGATTACATTTAATTTTTCTTTTATTTCTGCTGTTTGTTCCAGCCAATTAGTAAGTGGATGTTTCATATTTCCACTGAGAGTATGTTATTGTGTGCTAGGTGAGGCATTCGAAATGTCCTCCACAGGATGACCATGAGGGTATGAGTACTCACCATTGAGCCAATTCCCAATTGGCTGTCTGTGCAGCTCTATGGGAAATTAGCTAAAACACATCTTTTATCCAGCAGAGAGTAGCTGAAGACTTAAATTGGTGATGCTATATGCTATATTAAGCTATATTGTACATCACATAGCCTTGAGAGAAAAAGGGATAACATTCTTATGAGGCCAACAGAACCAGGCCATCTCTGTCTTTTGTTCTTTTCTTTCTCTTTTCATCTCTCTCTCACACACTGTCTCTCTCACCATATTTCTGGATGTTCTCCCAGACTGTCTGCAGTCTGTGTAGATATGAATATAATACACATTCCTGACTCTGCAAAACCTGTCAAAGTAATTGATTTTCCTGATTAATGGCAGGGACAGGGGAACGTGTGCCATGTAATAAAGAAACGGGGGCGTGCATAAAGATATTTCCTCAGCTGTAATATTTCATTAGCCAGGCTAATTAAAAAGTAACTTTTTTTTTTTGGTACCTGTTGTCTGGGAATATTAATTCCCAGGCTTAACACAGATGCTTCACTGTGTCGAGAGTTTTCAGCTGCTGCTCAGCCTCGCTCCTGGTTCAAGCAGCACAGTGTTGTGATTTTGATTTAATGAATGCTAAGCGGTGTGGAATAGATTGAACACTTAATTGTGGCATATATTTCTATTCTGCTAAGAAAGACATATGACATATCAATCTATTTGTCAATATCCAGCAGGCTACATCTTGTGCTCTGGTAATTGCATTCTGTTGGATTGTGATGATGAAGGAAAACAGCCAGGCTCTGTCTGAACGCAGTCCCGAGGGACTGGAATACAATGGCTGGCTGAGATAACATAATTATACAGACTGTTAACTAATGTTCACATCTGCTAACCTTAGCAGTGCTTCAGTGATTTATTTCTGTTGACATACCTTCTGTTGTTAAGTGAGAGTGGGTGGGCTGACTGAGCACGGAGGCAGACCTGAGAGCAGCTCCCATGTGAGCTTTAAAGCTGGAGTCAGCGATTCTGGGGAAAACATCGTTGATACTTGAACTCCACACCCAAACAAATACACCCCTCCCGTCAGTGCTCTTTATTTTTTACCGTCCCGCTCGCTCCCACTGCCTTTCTCTTTATACATCCATGGCCTTTTCCCTGTCCTGTGCATGGACGGAATAGTGTTGTGTGGCTCAGTCCGAGCCCTTTTGTTTGTTTCCCATTTACAGAGTCAGGGCTGTGTATGAACACCTGATTTTTTTTTTTTCAGCGCACAAACAAAACAGACAGCTAGTGGACCATGAGGAGATTGCTGAATTTGACAAAACAAATGTATTGGATTAGAATCGCAGACTCCACCTTTTAAAGGTACAATATGTGTTTAATATTACCTAAAAGACTAAAAGATGGTTATTTGTTTCAGTCCTGTAATATTTAAGTGACATTTAAATGACAACATATTCAGGATGTCGAGCCACATACAGTATGACTGACAGGATTCTTGTACATTTGACTAAACCGCACATATACTTTGGTTGGCCCATGGCCCTTAAACCACTTTTAATAACAAAAGCCTCCACAACTCCATCATGCTTGTATAAGGTATCATTTGGAGGATACGCTTCTCATATTGCTTTTAGGCTCACTGTAGGATGTTGTCACACATATTCATTTTTAAATGAGCCAGAAAGGGCAGTGAGCAGACAAACTATGTAGTTTACTCTTACAAAGAACTGCATGTCCTATCCCATTTTTCCCAGGGATACTTCCCCTTCATGGGTATTATGAATTACAGTGGGGGCATTATGATGTACAAAGAAGCCAGTATCGACTCAAACAGGTTGTTCTGTTATTGAATATGAAGCGGGTTCTGATGAGCTGAGTCATGACTTGTTTTGAGACAAGAGCCTTTTAATAAACTGCTAGCTTGACAGCAAACCAGAAAATATCAAGGTGTTTTCCTTACCTTGACATACATTAGCATTTACCAATCAACATTTGTAAACTCAAACATGCCAATGTCAACCCACAACTTGCTTTTTGCACAAAGTGAACAAACAAGATATAACATGTTGATTTGTGAGCTTTTTTCTCATCTGACTCTCGGTAAGAAAGCAAATAAATGTCTTTCCCTAAATGTTGAACTATCAGTTAAAAAAAAAAACAAGTGGTCGGTACTGATGCGGCAGTGGTCAAGATATCCTGACTTCTATTTCCTGTTAAGCTCCAAAAATATTGGATCCTACATTTCCCATAATGCAACTCAATTGCATCTGTTCTTATACTCTCCCTGCCTGGTAAATGCCTGCGCCTTTCTCTCGCCACATCCCAAGTTTATAACATTTCTGTTAAAGATCTGAAGACTTAAGCCCTGATGACATCATCACATGGTGATTACAGTGCAAAGTGAGTTCAAAGACAAAACCAGGAAGTGAGTAATGTTTCAGCAGAAATAGATGGGAGGGAGGAGAGATTTTGTCAGATGCACACCACGGTCAGAACATCCTGATGTGACCTTCCTTTGATACGTAACTTATTTTCTACTCTCACTTTGACCTGATCTCAAAACTCTCAGAGAGAAATAAATCAGGCAGTTGGACACTGAAACCCAGTTCAGACCAAAGATTTGTGCAACGAGACGAGTTGAAACTTGCAGCTACTACTACCTGCCAGTTTACACCAATGTGAGTAGACAAGACGGTGTATCATCTCTATAGCAACG
Organism: Heterobranchus longifilis; assembly: GCA_028570985.1. NCBI lineage: Eukaryota > Metazoa > Chordata > Actinopteri > Siluriformes > Clariidae > Heterobranchus > Heterobranchus longifilis. The sequence goes on from JAOVVB010090836.1 coordinate 10,713, forward strand.
ACTCTCTGTACTGTTGTACTGTTCGACTCTGTCTGTCTCTCTCTCTCTGTCTCTCTCTCTCTCTCTGTCTGTCTCTCTCTCTCTCTCTCTGTCTGTCTGTCTCTCTCTCTCTCTCTCTCTCTCTCTGTAACTCTTCCCTGCAACATTTTAAAACGGTTTCGTCTCGTTGCAAATCTTTGGTCTGAACAGGGCTTTATGGTCTTTGCTCCTATTAATCTTATCTAATAATGACAGCAAGAGGCATTGAGTGCTGGCTTACGTTTTTACAAAAGAATTTATATTGTGTTTCAATGTGATAAAAACTCAAACGACGTAACCTTACATGAACAACCTCAAATTGCTTCTGATGTCCTCTTTATAATCCTTTCTGCCACCTTGGGAAGTAACATTTATTAGGATTAATTTGGACGGAGTAGGAGGAGTGGGCAGAATAGCGTGTGGTGAATACCAAGCAGTTAGGGTGGATCGTTGTAGTTTTGCAGGGATAGTGTGAATGTGTTGCATATTCATATCACTCTTATAAGTCTTAGTGAACAGCTGCTGTGCAGAGTGATTCTATTGAACTATTTTCAAACACCTCAGGGGAATCAATTAAACTTTATTAAAACAATAAAATGCTGGTAATTGTGTTATTAAATGTTGTGTGCCAGTGCTTTGTAGAGCGTTGTGCAGTTGTGCTGTAAACACATTCCTCCAGATTTCCTGATTCAGATGGCTTTTACACATTTCAGATTTCTGCTCTCAGAAATCCACTCTAAATCACTAACAATGTTTAAACAAAAAAGAGTTCTCAGTAATGAACATGGACAGATTAGGAGAGAATGGGCCCCCATGATCCTGGGCCAGTGCCTGGTACTCATCCAGAGTAATGTGGCGTGCTTAGATTGTTGTATACTTTTTGGTTCTTTTGGGTTTAATTTTTTTTCTTCTCCTGTGATGGATAAGTGGCCAAATGTAGATGGTTTGACTTCACACTGACATATTTCCAGCTAAATTAAGCCTAACGGGAGAAAAATATATATCTTTAGTACGACTAGTCATCTTATATTGACATTCAGCAGTGATACAGAGACAAGACTTGTACTTAACTGGTTGCTGAATGGCAACAAATTCCAGCCTTTATCCAAGGTGACTGATGACTTCAGCTCTTCATTTCTTTTGCTCTAACAGAGTGGAACCAGTGAAATAAAGGAGAGAAATCCTTTGAGGTTTGAATTGCAGACCAACAATATCAGTCGTAATAATTTCTCTTCCACATCAAGCAGTGGAGGGTATACGCATGTATACCCATCTACCTAATGGTACTCCCACCTCATCAACTACCATGGTAGTAAGTATGAAGCAGGTGTCAGGCTTGTACTTCACAACTTTAGTTACTGAGCTAATCCAGACTGAAGCACATATTAAACAGGTGGGATTTCTCAACATTCATTAAAAAGAGAAATTATTTCTTATGTGGACATGCAATTCTAATCAGATTCAAGTACTGTAAATGTACTCTTTGTTCTCATTATAGTGTAATTTCATAAAATGACGATTGATAAAAAAACAATTAGGCCATTGAAGTCTTCACTCTGCCTTTATTTTTTTTTGTCTGTCTTTGTTGCAAAGAAGTCATTGTTTCTGAGCTGCACTTAACTTGATCACTTGTCAAAGTGTTCTTTGTACCGCTACGTCTTTGTAGACTTTAGTTTGACTTTAAATTATCCGTGCTACTCTATGTTTATATATCAGACGTCCTGTGAGGATTGGTCTTAGGGAAAGATCAGTTCTCAGCAGCAGATGTTAAAGGTACCCGGTGGAGTTTTTGACCACTTGTAGCACTGTGGAGTGATGTTTTTATGAGCCCATCCCTGATTTGTTTGCACCTTGCGCATCGGGAGGCATACGCACAAGCGAGCATGCAGATTGCGTGATGCACATTCTTACTGATTATTTTGAGAAATTCAGCACATTAGTTAGGCTACACGCAGTGTGTTTCGGTAAGAAACACTGAATGTATACTTTAGGCTTCAGGTAAGCTCATATGCCCAGATTTTTTTCATTTTCATACTTTTATTCATGGAGCAGCAAAACGGATATTAATATATATTCACTGCATTTTGTTAACTGTTAAACGTAATGACTTTTCATCGACTCAAACAAGATTAAAACTATGAAGGATAAAAATGACTAAAATCTGACTAAAACTAATCAGCATTTTCATCTAAAGACAAAGACAAAATCTAAAATAGCTGCCAAAATGACCACGGATGCATGGAAATATTGTCCATTACTTGAAGAGCTCATCAGTATCTTAAATTAATACAGTATAAGTGAATTCCCCTGGTAAACAGAGGTCTTTGTTGCTTTCAGAGGAAGCAGGGTTCGATGTACTGCAGCTCAGAGCTTCACTGCTAATGAGAGCAGATCAATAAGGTCAGTCTAATGGCTGCTAATGCATTTTAGTGTGAATCAAAAGCTTGCAATCCTCTTTCCAGTTGAAATGTTCCTTTTGAAATTACAGATATATAGCTAACCTTTCAGTTAAAGCGAAAAACACACAGCAGCGGTTTCACATTGAGCACGTCGTCGTATTGTGACTCTCGGCTCGGGGCTGTTAGAGAGGAGGCAGTAATGATCAGTTGCGTTAGTTTTCACTTCTCAGATGCCTGTGTTGCTCTCAAGACAAGAGTGGGCCGTTTCGAAAATATCGTCGGTGGCCAATAAACTCTGCTTTATCTGTGACACTGTTGGACAAACACTTGTCTGCTCTAATAAATCGAGGAGCTTGTCAGTTAATGTGAAAATGAAGGCACTTCAGTTGAGCTGTGTACAAACTGACTTGTGCGTGCCTGTAATGACTCTGGCACACTCTCAGCACAAAAGATGAAGCATATTATTATCAGTCTTGGATCACCAGATGCTTGCAATAAATGTTTTAATTGCCTGTTTGTGTATCCCTGCGTACCTTCATAGCCTCCGCTGCTCCTGTTACATCTGGCTCACAGTCAGACAGGAGCTTTTTTTTTTTTTTTTTCAGAAGCCTCCCACTCTGTAGTGCTGTTTATATAATTCTTTCATTATACCTTTGCTGGAAAAATTGATAATGTTGAAGTCTTTCATGATTTACACAGATGGTTGTTCTGTGTGTGTTATGTAGCAATGAGAAAGTCAGTGTGGCATTTGTCATATAGTTATATATGTATAGTGATTTGTTGTAGGATTATATTTAATAAGAGCTGATGAAGTGTGGCATAATGAGCGCAGCAGGATGAAAATTTAAAACACAGACAGTCCAGAATAGAATTTAATTAAAGTAGATGTGTAAGGTTAATTGAGGGAATCAATTAAAAAAACCGTGCTTCTGGCAAACGTCTGTGTGTGTTCATGTGCACTTGATGTGTACTTTTGTCTGAGTTACGAAGTCAGAGTCACGTACAGTCAGGTGCTGCTGTTGGCAAAGCAAAATCAACATATAGCTCATTGCAGACTTCACTAGTGGTGACAGGTACATGGAGCAGACGAAATAAACAGTATCTATACAAACATGCAGCTAATGCATAATGTGTGTGTGTGCTGCTGCTGTATTCTTACACCATTTAGGCTTTAAAAATAAACACTCCAGGTTTTGACTTATACACAGTGTTGAGGAGTAACTAGTTACTAAATTACTGTAACTAATTACAAAATAAATATAACTGTAATCAGTTACTGATTTTTTAAATTAAATTATAAGTTACGAATCAAAATGTTGGGGATTACAAAGGGTTTACATCAGAATATATTATTTTCGGTAAAAAGCTTATATTCTAACATTTATTCTGTTGCTTTGCATCTTTTTTTCTGTACAGGAATGTCTTCTTTTGGCATATTTATAACTGACCTGCTCACAGCACACACACACACACTAATGTGTCGCTGCCTCTTATGCCATTCACCCAGAAAACACAGGCGTGACCCTTTCACATTTCTCATTTTCCACATTATTCTCATTCAATATAGAAACTTTATAATCCTGCATTCAATCAGGATTCATCTCAATCGCAACACCCACCCTACATTCTCATCTTGTACCACTCTAGTGTGTGTGTGTTTGTGTGCGTGCGTGTTGTGCAGACACTTGACAAATATTTAGATATCACATATCTCTCCCTTTATTTTTTTCCTTTTTCCACATTCTCTTACATTCAAAGTGCATTATAACGAGCATTATGAACAGGAGGAATGATGACAGCAAGAAAACCTGTTTCCATGTCCATGAGCACCTGACTATTGTTTAAAGACAGACCTGAAATATCCTTTAATTGGCTGTTTCTTGTCTCATTGAATTAAGATACTAATACTACCAATACTACTACTACTACTACTAATAATAATAATAATAATAAGACTCAAATGACAGGAGTACATACAAAAAAGTGGATTTAGTGTTAAGAGTTTAAAAATAATTGTGATGCCATATATCAGGAGGCAAAACCCTCAAGCCCTGAACCCTGACAGGCTACAGCACCATCTCTGCTGACTCTGCTGATCTTGAAAACCAGTCAATGTCCAAATTGTAGCTGTAATCAGCACTGTGTCCCTCCATCGCCTTTTAATTGCATAGTAAGATGTAGTAAATAATGGAGCTTATTGTTATAAATGCCGTGCCAACTATTCTTCACACATGGTTTACAGTAAGTGCAACAATAGGCTGCATTAGCCAGTTGAGAACTTGTGTGAATTGTTGCATGGAAACTATACAGAAGCTTAGCTACAGCATAGCAACAGCTCTAAATCCAAAAAAAGTGCCCAGGTTTCACTTGAATAATCCTGGAAGAACTGTATCTGCAATGTGAAACTGTCTGAGGAGGTCTGGAAGTGTATTCTGGCTCATCCCCAGTGTGTATTTTCTGGCACCGTCTTTCTCCTCCATTGTGGAGATGGTGAGCCTTACGCTGGGTTTCTAATTACCAGTGGAGGGGCAAGTCTGTAGTCTCTTGTTACACTGTTAGCTTTAATGTCCGCGGGCTATAAATAGTGCAGGTGTCGGCTCGCTGGTGAGCAGCAGCCTCTGCTCAGTCTTTATAGAGGCAGGAAATAGAGCTCTGCATGCACAAACACAGTGTGCTCCATTGATTTAACTTAATGTTAACTGAGCTGAGGTAAGCTGTGTTTGTGCAATGCAGTTTCCGTATGGAAAGAACTCTATAGATCCATTTTCATCCTGGGAGGAAATGAGATATAGCATGGTAAAGTGGAATTTTCTCCTTAAAAAGCCTCAACATTAAATATGGCTTGAAGTGTGCAGTACAGTATTTGCATTTTGGATACTGACTGACTGAAAGTATCACTTATTCCATTTGATATTTCCCAAATATTAATATAAGGTGCTTGGTTGGTTGATAAATAATTTTCATATGGTTTTATGGTCAAATTCTTGATAGCAAACTACAGTAAGCAAATGAAAACATCTGAACTGCCGTGATAAGAAAGATTGAAAATGTCCCAGTACCTCATCATCCACTGATTTATTGATATTTTCATTTATTATTTGTAGCTGCAAGATTATTATTTTGAATGACCTAAAGTGTCTTCACTGCTGCTGCGCTGCACTTTTGAGACATCTGAGTTCATCTGAGGGAAAATTCTTATTCACTGCAGGTTGGAGCAACAAGTTATCAGATGCATAACGAAGGACTGAGTGAGCATCAGTGCAATTTAATGATCTTCTTTCTGTACCCAGTTGCTAAGCAACCTGCACTGTTCTGTCTGAAGCCACGGCGTCCCAAAAGAAACATCACGTCATTGGTCTGAGGAGCGGAGGAATGATAGCAGCGAATGCAAAGCCATGGGGGTTTATCCACACTCTTTTTTTTTCTGCATGTTGACCCTGACATGCATGCTATATTTTCAATAGCACCTCTGTATGGTGTAAAGCAAATCTTTCAGTGTAACCAAAGGTGTGATAGTATGAAGATACATCGCCTCCTGAGTGGTGGTCGAAGCATGAAGATGTGCCTGTTACAGTAGTCAAAGCTGGAGCCCGTTGTGTAAGCCTGCAGGGCTAATCTAACAACCATTCCTTGGCTGGAGAGCCCATCGAGGGGGCCTCTTTTGTTCACATGCCATTTACCAAACACCGGTATATTATGAGAGGAAAATAGGAGTGAGTTAAACCTACTATACTACTATAAGTTTCTCCCTCTGGAAACCACTGCTTCAGAGCCTCACAGCAGTCTGTTCTTGGCAGCGAGCAGGAGAGAACAACATTCAAGACAGGAAGGCTTCGGCATCACCCACTATTCACTCCCTCCCTGAGTCAATTTTCTGCTGTGAATCATAGAGGTGGAGGAGAAAAGAGAGAAAAAAGAGTGAGAGCTGTTGCTACAAAGCCACAGCTTGAGCGAAATCAAGCTTTTCTGTTTCCCTTCTCCCCAATTCCCAGGAGAGAGCTGCTTTTCCTTCTGCGGCTATTGTTCTGGCTCCACCGCGCACAGAAATCACAGAAAACAAAGCTTTTTCCAAGACAGCAGGGGACAACAAATGGGCTTGGTAAACTTCTGAGAGTACATGTCAGAATTGCACTTTGTGCCCACTGAGGCAATTGATGCTTTCTGTATATGATTATAGGAATTATATATTATTCATTAAACATCTACTGTATGCAGGATTAAAGTGGTCATTTCTGAGAACCTATTTGTTTTTGTAATGTTGTGTAGTCAGTATAGTTTTGCTTTGTTTTCGTGACATCTTTATTGCATGCAGCTTTTCAATTGCCCACACATTTTAAAGTGCTGCAATAAGCCTTTATGCTACACCCTTTGCCTACATTACAATAATGCTGTTAGTTAATGTTTAATCCAACCTGAACAGATGTGATGTGATGGTTGTGCTAATGTCTTATGCTCAGATGTTTCCTTTGAGACACTTTCTGGAGACGGAGCACACACAGACACAAATCTTTTTCTCAAAACAAATTCTGTCAACTGATCAGGTAGCTCCAGGGGCTAAGACATTAAAATGGGACCGTTCAATGAACAGCTTTGATTACTATTCTAAATAGAAACACACTCTCGTGACAATTAGTTTGCCTTGCATGTCAAAGACATCCACTGACAAAAACCCTGAGATGCAGTTCAAATCTCTGGAAAAAGCCAGTAAGTGGACATCGAGGTGGTGGAGGTGCTGATGTCAGCCCTGAGTGGTGCCTGCAGGCTTTCTCAAGACACCTGGTTAACCCAGGTGAAAAAAAAAGCACTCGCTGCTGCTTGTCTGTTGCTGTGAGCACTCTAATAATTGACGGCGTGAAATGAGTGTATTAACATTTCTGTCATCTCCTCTCTGGCTGGAGGACAATGCATAGAGAGATGTTTGTAAGAAAATTAGGATTTTGAAAGGTGAGGGTGACATGCCGCCCCATCCCAGTGAAAACTGTGTCCTTGCCTTGTTTTTAGAGCTGCAACTAACAATTATTTTATTTACTGATTAATCTGCTGATTATTTTCTCGATTAATCGATAAATCGTTTGGTCTATGAAATGTCAGAAAATAGTGAAAAATGTCCATCCCACTTTCTCAAGGTGATGTCTTCAAATGTCTTGTTTTGTCAGTCCGAAACCCAATGATATTCAGTTTAATATGATACAAAACAGAGAAAAGCAGGAAATCTCCATATTTGAGAGGCTGAAAACAGCATTTTCTGCCATTTTTGCTTGAAAAATTACTTTTAACGAGTAATCGATTATCAACATATTTTTCTGCCCATCGAATAATCAATTAATCGACTGATCGTTGCAGCTCTACTAGTTATGAAGTATTTTTCAAAGGGCTATTAACACTTAATATTCTAAACAAAGCTCGACGACGACTGCCTCCGACAGTTAATAATAGTAATAACAGTGCACACCACCACTACAGCCTTCACTGTAAGCTGCCCTCACTTGGTCATGAATGCCTCTTGTTTCCTGCTTGCAGCTCTTCGTCATCTCTCTTCCAACACTTAAGACCCTCTCGTCTTCCCCTTCAAAAGCTTTTACTGCAGTTTTCAAGTGAGTCAGTCTCCACGGCTTCAGTTCTCCCAGCTCTGTTTTTTGCACTGAGCAGATTTTCTGTCACCATGTGGCAGGCGTGTCAATTTACAGTTAGTTGAAAACAAGCAGCATTATGAGCGCTGTGTGTTTGGCATGCATGCGAGGGTGCCAGTACTGCTGGCTGTTTCCTAAATGTGGTTACAAGCTTGGCGCAAGATGCTTGTCACTCTCACATGTTTGCCTGTGGTTGAATGCTTTGTAGGCAGAAAACTTGTCATGCAGGATGCATTATACTACATATGTTGCTGTTGGTGATGCATCAGACTTGTTGCCCAGAGATTTGCTTTCATAATGTTGCCAGCTGATGTATGTGTGGCTGAGTATATTAGTGAGAAATGCAAATCACTAGAGGTGGCTGGCTGAGCTTTGTTTTCATTTGAAGTTATTTCACTTAAATTGATGTGTTTTCGTGTAGCGGTGCGCTATCGCCTCAGCGACGAGAACAATTTATCAAATTGTTGATGATCATATTTAATGCAGCTGAACATATCATTGCAGTATATTTGTCCAGAATAAACCTTTTTACAGGATACTCAGCAGTATCTTGGCACAGTTTCATGTAAGGTGGCGGCATGAATTCTAAGCTCACCCATCAAACAGAAATGTATTTGCAAGCATCCGAGAAGAATTACTCCATGCGTGTTGCTCAATATAGCTTTAGGAACATTTAATGATGTGGAATATTTCCCTTGTATCAAGATACTCCAACAGTGTTGGCCACAGCTTTTCCTATCTTCAGCTTCTATGCACAATTGCATGTATTACAGGCATCACCAGGGTGTAATACAATTCGCAAACTCCAAATAGCAATGTCCTAGTAACATTTCTGGCAGCTGGTATACCTAAAGCAGAGGTTTTCTTACTGTGAAGGAGAGTTGAGTCATAGGAAGAGATGTGAGGCAAAGATACTGTGTGACGTGAAAGAGACAGGTGCACGTCGGTGTTCTGAAAATGACAAGAAGTGAGTTATTGAAGTTGAGCTCGCTGACTCGGTCTGTCTATCAACACAGTGAGCAGTTGGAGCTGCAACAAAGGCTATGAAACACAGTTCATGCAGGAAGTGCCTATAATCTGGGGCTGAATGATTTTTTAAAAAACAAAATCTAATTGCAATTATTTTGACTGATATTGTAACTGCGATATGATTTGGGATATTAGAAGGAACGATCATTTTTTACATAATTATTCTTAATTTGTATTGAAAAACATTCAAATGATCATGGTGTGATTTTTGAGAGGATCTGTAGCAAACAAAGATTTTCTTCTTAAATCTGTAGAATACGATTTGTAGGCTGGGACGTTTGTGCAGCACGACAATATTTAATTTAAAATTGTATTTTGACACATTTCACCTTCAACAAATATTGCACTAAATTGCAGTCGGCCATGTTGAAGCCATATCATTAAAAATGACTTGACTGGTCACAGTAATGAGCTAGGTCCCAATTACATGAATATAATAGTATATTTGTTATAATGATCTGCTTTACATTATATCTCATGCTTGTAAAAAGTATATAATACTAGATGTTTAAATTGTTTATATATTGAAGTGTGATTTTCAGTTAAATGTACTTTCTCTTGTATGAATGCAGTGTCTCTTGCAGATTATAAATTACTTTAATTATGCCCAGCCATGAGATGATTCTTAACAATGAGTGAGTTGTCAGTGGTAGACAGCTAAACAAATTGGCCCTTCGCACAGAAAGTGAATCTTCTTTAGTAATAGTGAATGGCAGAATCCAATAAAAGCTCTGACCCAGTGCAGTCACCGTAAGCAATCTGTGTGCCTGTTTAAGCAAATGGTTCATTTGCCTTTACATCTGTCAGCAATTAGGTGTAATTATTTAAGCCAACAAGGGCAGCTTCAAAGGGTGAAATCCATCCCACAATGCCGCTCAGGCTGGGATCGTTCTCAGCACAGCATTATTTTCCTCCTTGTTGTTTGTTCTCATTTGATCAGGACAGTCTGCACTTCATCTTCTTTGCTTATTCAGGCTGTCACCACATTGCCAGTATCCATGTTATCTTGCTTTTGTTTTCTGTACATTGAAATCCTTTTATTCATATTCTTCTACACACAAGACATAACCTACCAGCTGATGTCTGTGTCTGAAACAGAAAAAAAAAAATCCAGTGCTCTGATTCAGTAACAGAGAAACACAAACACTGTTGGTTTACATCTTTCTGCGCCCATTAAAGGGCCACTCTGCCTGCTCTGCTTACTCAGTGATTAACATGAAAAAAGCCAGGCTGTATCTGCTCCTCATGTTTATTTAATCAGGGTAAATGTTGTGGGTTCTCGTGGCTCATGCTGAATATGTTTGTTTTTCATTAAGTCCTCTGCTGGTGTCTCTGCAGAAGGCCCGATTTCCCTCCTGTCAAGATGCATACTGAAAACGCATATGCACGCACGCACGTGCTCACGCACGCACACACACACACACACACACACACGTAGCGTCATGAATACAAACATGAATAAAGATTTGTTGACTTTGGTGCTTAGTGAGATCTGTTGTTGCCAGTATGGACAATGTTGTGAGATCCTTTCAGCAGCCGTATTTTTAGGAATAAGTCCAACCTCCCACCCACTACAGGCCTGTTGTTACATTGTCACTCTGGACATGTCTCTTTTCCCACAATGGAGCCATTTGATCGCTGTATTTGATACAATATGTGTGGCCTGCACCGCTTTGTTTTATTTGGGAAAATCAGTTGTTGCGTTTCTCTCTGGACGCCTGATAAGACTGGGTAATACAAATGGAACCAGGTTGCTGAGAACTCCCTTTACCCCAGCTCCCTTTGGCCCTGTCTGCCCTCAAAGAAAAGGAATCTGTATTTGTTTAACAGCCAGACACCAGGAAATCAGATCGTCATACGCAGGATATCCCCTTGTCTTTTTTCATCCACCCTTCTTTCTCAAATGGAAAAAAAAAAAAAACCTCTGCTATGATGAGATCAGTGTCAGGAAATTGGCTCGGTGTCTTTGTCTGTGAGTATGTGAGTGCATTTTTGAAGTGGACACTATTTTGTCAGGGCCCCGCTATTGTTGTGAGAGTGCCATCATGAGAAAGGAGGCGAGCAAACATCTTGTAGATGGTTATGTCTGTCAGGGGAATAATTTACTGCCTACCTGAAAAGCTCTACTAGCGTCTGACAACTCCCGCCACACGCTTCTGTATTATGCAGACATTGGCTTATTTGCACCTTAAAATTCTCACCAGTCGTTTGTGTGTGTGTGTGTGTGTGCATGTGTATGTATTTTTGCGTGAGCACCTGCATCTATTCTGAGACACTACAGAAGGTAGGCAGACTTTCGGACTTTAGTTTTAGGAGGGGAGGGGTTCCAGTTTTGACTTTGGGTTTCCTGTCATACATTTACAATCTGTCTCCTCCTACAGCGCAGAATATATGATGTGATAAATCTGCCTTCTCCAAATAAAGCTGCAGCGCTCTCAATTTAGGTCTCTGTAAACCATTCAGTGATTCAGACAAAGCAAGGCACCATCATTCCTGACTGAGATTACATGTGCTCACTTAAAGAAATAATTACTAATATCTGTACTTTCTGCTTATATATTCACGAAATCCAGCAATACACCGCTAACCTTTCTCATTAAGAGTTAATGCTAACCAGCGTATAGGCCTGTCACGATAACTGCTTCTGTTGGACAATATATTGTCCCAGAAATAATTGTGATAAATTATATTATTGTCATTTTTAAGACCATTTATGCCACTGATATTATAATACAATAATAATGCAGCAAATAACTTTTTAATTCTTAAGAATATGCAGGCATTGGAATTGGAGTGTGAAAAAAACAAATCCTAAAATAAATAAATAATACAACTTAAATAAAAATAAAACCACACATCTAAAACAATAAATAAAAGGAGCAAAACTCTAAAAAAACACTAAAATGAGAATTGCTAGTCCATCTTAAATGTCAGTCTACTTTAAATGAGCCTGTTTATTCTGGCTTCATGTTGGCTAAAATGGTGATGACATTTTTAAACAAACACACATGTAAACACAACGGGCGGCATTGAGGTCAGCAAAAATGATTGAGGTCATGTCCATTTATTGTGCGATAAGTGGATATAATAATTATCGTGACAAGCCTCCCGATGTGTTGTGTTGTCAACATTCACTGATCATCACTGTCGATGAACACGAGCTCGTGTTGATCTGGAACACAGATGCTGGTGTAAAGAGACAAAAAAAAAGTCCATGTTGTCCTTTGGAAGCAAGAAGGCCGACACCTCTTTGGATTGCATGCAGATCTCATAATGTGTCAATGTTCGCCATAATCTGAGGATAATATCATTCATTATTGGGATGGTTTCAGTGAAACATGTCTAAGTCATGTTAGCAGCTCTTTGAGATTGTATTTAGTCATAGCGGTGCTTTGCGCTAAATGTGAACATCAGCTTACAGTGCTCACAATGACTAGCATGCTGATGTTTATCAGGTACATCAGAATCAGATTTATTGTCAAGTAGTTTTCATGAGGAATTTGTCTTGGTGTAGTGGTGCATAACAAAGAAAATAGAAGGTAAGAGAAAAAACAAAGAAAAACAGACAAAACAAGTGTCTATACAAGTGGGAAAACTACCACAAAAGACAGGTGGTATAATTAACTCTAATATATAATTACTCTTACAATAAGGGATATGGAAACAGTATGTTCTGTGTAAAGAAGAGCTGCATAGTTTAGAAAATATATACATGGAAAATTGACAGGGAATGTGCAAATGTTCACAGTATAGACAGTATAAGCAGTATATGTAATGTGCAAAGTGTAAAAGTAAAAATTGCGTTAATGTAACGCATCATGTTGTATGATTTGAGTACTCGGATGTACAATAAGTTGACCGGGTCACACTCTGATGTTATAATCTATTATATTTTGAATTACTGTACAAAGAATGGATAAAACAATATGTTCAATATGGCAACTAAAACCCTGTGATTGACTGGCGACCTGTCCAGGTGTACTCCGCCTGTCGCCCAGTGTCAGCTGGGATCGGCTCCAGCCCCCCCGCCACCCTGTAAAGGATAAGCAGTTACAGATTTGGAGGGATAATAGATGGTATCTGAACTGCATGAAGGCACTAGACACTTGTGCAGCACAGACAAAAGCAGCTTGAAATCTCAAAATAAGAGTTAAGAGTTGCCCTGGAGCATTATGTTCATAAATTGTTCCAGCTGGCTTTGATGGCAACCTTGAGACACGTACCTGCAAGGCTCGAAATATGTTTTTCTGTGTACATGCACTGGTGCATGTAACTTTTAAAATGACATGCACCAAATGTTTTTTACCTGCACGAAAAACAGTTTTTTACGGCACCATTTGGTGTATTTGTACTTCTTCCACAACACTATGCGGCCGGATCCAACTGAAATAAATCCAACATCGACCGCTGCAACATTTAACTTATTGTTTTCACTGTGTTACATGAGATTGTACATGGTCACAGTCATGCTGAACACGATTACATGGAAAATTACAGCAAGCCTAATGTGAGAGCATGTGAAAAGTGTCAATTGCGTGAGTCTGTGTGAGAGTTGTCAGCCCTGAGTTACGTGCACCGGTGCATAAGGAGCAGAGAATTACGTGCTCGGTCAAATTTGACATGCAATATTGTGCGTATGCACATGGAATTTCAAGCCCTGTACCATAGAATAAATGCATGTTAACCTCCGTGAACTCACATTTCACTCCGCATTTCCAGTAGCTGAAATTAAACTGGAATTCATTCAAATTTGCAAGGAAAGAAATTCTGCCTCAAGGATTTTCTTAAATGTTTGCTCTCCTACATTGATTCTCCTGCACTGTTTTTATTCACCATAATTAAATCAGCCTGAATGTGGTCAGAAGTCAACAGATAAATGCTTAGTTCTATCACCTACCCCAAATTAATAAAATAAGTCTTTTTGTGTGTAACTTTTGTCTCCCCCCTCTGGCAGTGTAAATAATTACATAAACGCTTTTGAAAAGCAGTACAAATAAGCTGTATCGGCATCCTTCCGGTGCACCAGCGCGAGAATGTCGCCACAGACACCAGAACGCTGGTAAACTGAGAAATACAGAGAGCTTTCCCTGGCGGCGATAGGCTTAATCAGCATTTTGGGAACTCATTTGGCAAAGGCTTGAATGTAACAGGCGTTCATTTATATTTAAAAGTCCCACACTGTAGCTTTAACTTTCCACTCTTTTGTCTGTATTCAGAAGCGGCTCTCTGCTCTTTTCTTCGTGTGTGATGTCTCTGAGCTGCAGGTCGACTTGCTGGATGGACTGCTGAATGATGTTTTTGTAGAACCTTGCTCTCTCCCTGCAACTATTTTTCTTGTTTCATTCTTGTAAGAAAGTAGTTCTACTTGAGCTCCTTGGTGTTTCTCTCTCTTTCTCTTTGTTACTTGAGGAAGAGGCAGTTATTCGAGATACATAAAGTGAAGGCTCAGTGAAAGGACCAGCGACTAGGGCCAGTGGTTCTGTGGACAGATGGGTTGATCTCTTATTTTGTTTTTAAAAGTTGTGTTTGTCAGAACTACTGTGTTTTGACACAAATGATTGGCTTTAGCATTACTCTACCAGTTGTTAAAACCCATAAAGCAGTGCTAAATTATGACAAAAAATAATGATATGTGTTTTTGTCGATGTGGGCATTCTGACTTTGATGCACGCTACATAAGGACTTGGAGGTTTACTTATTTCTTATTTAGCCATAATTGTGGGTATAGAAGAAAATATAAAATCCAAAAGAGGGATCTGACAAACATTACATTTAAAAAAAAGAGTTATTTTTCACAACTATTTGATGCTAAGCCTGGTCCAACAGTACTGTTCTTTCTGACTTCAGCTCTGAATTGTTGTTCCAGCTGTCTTTAATCTTAAGAAAATATTTTGTAGAGAGCCATCTGGAACATACAGCTGATAGTGATACAGTATTTTGTTCCATCATTACACAATAATTTAATTAGTCCTTGTAATACAAGCTCCATTTTCCATTTTCCACTGGGTCATCACTGTGAAACTAACTTTCTGTATTTCAGCCGTGTGGTTTTGTGCTGTCATAGTACATTCAGTAAGAGTATATGAATATAAGCAAAACCATGGACTCAAAGTACACAGCTTGAATTTTATTGTTGTATTTTATCGCTGTGTATAATGATCTCTTTCCTTGGCTGCCTTGTTGGTAGGTAATTGGAGCAACTACCTCCACAGTGAGAGATAATTATATCGACAACACATTTAAATCCTCAGTTTAGTTCCAAATAGTTGGTTATTACTAGACTTCATGAAATATAATTTTTGAAAGACTGAAGAACTGCTGATTAATCTATAATTCTATACAAATTCTCATTACAATATCTCAGAGCCCACGATGACATCCTATACTGTATATTTCTTTTTTTTTTCCTGATCAAAACCCAAAGATATCCAGTCCACACTGATGTAAAACAGAGAGGAGCTCACGTTTCATGTAATGATAGTCATTGTAGTGTTTTGAATATTAATTCAGAAGCAACACAGAGTACAATATGTTTTTAACTGTTCCCTCTTAATAGAGGTACTTTAGAGAAATATATCAGGGTATATTATTCCTCTCCGATTATCATTTTCTCTGCTTTGCCAGAAGGCGTTCTTGTTGAGATGTCTGTCAGTAATGATAAGTGTGAGGAGGATAAAGCCACAAAAATAGATTCATGTTTTTGATGTTGTCTTTTTAAAGAATAATTATTAAGAAACTGGAATGCAAGAATTCAAAGTGAACATAAGCACAGTATTAAAGAGGGTTCAAAAGGTTTGAGGAGATTTGCTAATGTTAAATGCAAAGTGTATAACTCCAAACATAAAGTCTAATATGCATATGTTAATGTGAAGCTGTGTAAATATACAGATATTTTGATTAATATGCATGCATCCTAATAATGCCCCCACAAGAAGAGGTGCTGGGCTGGTGACCACATATAAACCATATAAACCATATATACGTCTCATTCTCAGTTTGAATCATTAAATTACACATGAAGTAATAATCACACCTGTAATTGGTTACATCGCCACAAACAGCAGCGGTGAATTACCCATCAATTTGTTACACCCAACACTTAGAGCTTGCTTAATGCTATTTCACACTTAGTAAAAATGTGATAACCAGGTCAAGGACTCCCTAAAGAATGAGAGAAAAATCACTGCTCAACTTAGTGTAACTATAGGCAGCTGATGTTAATACGGGCTGTTGTCGCAGACTAACCCACAAGGAGAGATTGTACTTATCAGTCTTTATTAGCATTCACTAGATCTCCTATTATTGTTGACTTTGTCTCTTGTTGTGTAGAGATTCATTTGAGACGTGTGTGTTTGTGTGTGTTTGTGTGCACATCATGGGAAGCCAGATTTGTTCAGCCTCTGGTGCGTTCGAGTGCTCTCTCTGCCTTTCACTGTCTCTGTGTATTCCTGTTTTCTGCCACCGTCCATCCCTCTCTCTCTTCTCCTCTCTGCTGGGAGCCCAGTTTGTGTAAACTAATTAAATTGTCTCAGTAAGATAAGTGGATCAGACTCTTTGATCAGCCTCTCACAGGCTTGTCTGTTTGGTGGCTCAAATAGCAGCAAAGACCAGAGAAGGTCCAGCTTGTTTGATCTACTGCTGTAGACGTTGAGTTCAGCGTGCTCCTGCACACGGAGGAGGTAAGGAGGAGCAGATTCTCCAGGGTGGTGTTCAAACACAAGACAAAACAGAGAAAGAGGAAACCGCCGAGCCAAGCAGGATAACAACACATTAGATACAATTAAAACCCCCAAAATAAAGCATCCTGCTAAAAGCGTCATCAGATAAATACGAAAGTATAACTGTGTGTTATTGTATGTATAATAGTGTCAAAACAATATAGTTTTGTATAGTGTCGACTG
>JAOVVB010090837.1:0-13350 GCA_028570985.1 Heterobranchus longifilis
ACCTCCACATCATTGCATTCAGTTTTTATTCACGATTTGTATAGTGTCCCAACTTTTTTGGAATCCGGTTTGTATTATTTTCCTGCTATCCCACAGTGTTTTGTATTTCTTTATGTAGTATGTAATCGTTGCTAAGTTGTTTGCACATTGGCTGGTTTTGTGTGGTTTTTGACTGTAGTGCTTGATGTTAAGTAAAGTTAAAATCGTTTTGGGTCAAATGTTTGGTTTTGCAACAGAAGTCGAAGCTTTTGTGACTGTAGCTTAAATTTTAGAGTTTGTGTTTAGTGTTTTGCGACAAAGAGAAGAGATTTTAGGAAATGTGTTTGAGTAATTCAGAAAAACTGTAAAAGCCAATATGACAGAGCAAGAGAAGACTAAATCTCACAGTGCAGTGTTGGGTTCACCTGTATAGTTTACAACACCACCACCAGTACAATAACTCTCCTCAACAAAGCCTAAACAATATAGTCAACTATATAAAATCTGATCCTTAAAAGTATATATTTAAACCCGCTTAATTAATCTAAACTAAATAAACGGCTAAAGTTCAGTCGTCTCAGCCTCATTAACTTGAGATTTCAAAACGAATTATTCGGATAAATGTTAAATGTTATTTCACTATGGGTAAAATAATATTTCATTAAGCATATTATTACAAATTGCTCCACCAAACTCGTATAAAATAGAAGTTTAAATGCCATGTGAAATGTAATTCCACCTGTTGTTAAAAGTTTCACTCAGGCTGGAGTCAGAAGTCTAGGCCCAGAGTTAAAATAACTAATTAAATATGAATGGTTGAATTTAATAAAGTGCTTCTTATCTGGACCAGCTTTATAGTTTGTCCCTCCTCTCTGTCTCTGCTCTCCGACATCTCACGCTCGTGTCTCTGTGCGCATCGCTCGGGGTGTTCGCGCAGGCGCTGTAGCCACTGTAACCATCGCTCGGGCTGCATGATTAGGGACGCGCACTAATGGATCTTTACCCTTTAAAGAGACTTGCTTTTGCTTTATACGCACACACACGTGTGTTATACGAAACAGTACACGTGCACTGTACACACACGCTTACAAACACAAAATAAAAGATGTTTTACGTGCACACACAGGAGGTACAAAAAGGGGCGATGTGCAGGTTTGTAATTGCCACAGAAAATGAATAAAAATGACTGTAAAATGTGTTTTCAAAATTATAAAATTCACAAATATTAAATAAAATCTTTAAATAAGAAAAAATCACAATACAATTTAAGTTAAGTTAAGCCTTTATTTGTCACATACATTACAGCACAGTGAAATTCCTTCTTTGCATATCCCAGCATAACTGGGGTCAGAGCGCAGGGTCAGCCATGATAGAGCGCCCCTGGAGCAGATAAGGTTAAGGGCCTTGCTCAAGGGCCCAACAGTGGCCACCTGGTGGAGCTGGGGATCGAACCGCCGATCTTCCGATCAGTAACTCAGTGCCTTAGCCCTCTGAGCCACCACTGCCAATTTGAAAATATTATAATTTTAACAAAGTGCAATTCTAATTCCGTTACATTCACCTCCACTGAATTTTATCAAATTTGAGCTACATCTACATAGTACATGTCAGACACAACTTCAACAATTACATTCACAATGAAAGGGTTATTAAAACAAATCTAACATCCACGGTATTCCATAAGAATGAAGTGGTATGAGAGCAGCGCTATCTCCCAATCCAACTACTGGAAACAGGGTGCCTTGTACACCCCACAAGACCCAAATTTTTAGTGTAGAATAAGCTCATGAAAGAGATCAAAACATGTTATTTAATTACATAAAGCAGTCACGCACCACTTCAAAAAAAAAAAAACTTACACCCATAAAAGCCGGGGCAATAGCCCTGGAATTTACTCAACAAGAGAATGCAAAATAGACTTGCAAACAGATTTAACACTGAAATTATCCTGAACAACATCCTGTCTGGACATGAATTGTATCAGTCTATTAACAGGTTTGACTAGTCGACCAAATCTAGATCTGACCCATGTTTGTGCATTGGAAAAATTACTGCGCTGAAGTAAGGACTGGTCAGCAGTGTATAGAGTGTGAGGTGCATTGTGTGTTTGTGTCGTATTCTCAGGTGCGACTTCTGATTGTCTTATGTCAACAGCAATGTCAGTTATGGGTACAGAGTCACAGGTCACAGACTGTTCCGTCATAATGTTACCAGTTGAGGTAAAAGCTTCTTGCAGTCTGGAGGTTTCACTCACCACATCAGTAACATCCACTTATGACAAACTTGGTGTAGAAAACTGTGTAGTCCAGTCCATGGTCCTCCTTTCAGAATCCACAGGCTCTGCATCAGACAAGAGGCTCACATCATTTCTCGAGCATGCAGGTGAGTCGTCTAGACTGTCAACATCATAGTTTTAACCAGATCTACAACCATTCCCTCTCTCTCTCGCAAACAGAGTCTCAGATGCGTCGCCTACATCAGCAGTACCTGGAGGTGAAGATTCAATGACAGACATGGATGGAGGTAAGTCGGTCATATCAATTTCATTGTCCACAGGAAGGAAGCTAACAAGCAGAAGTAAGTTCCTATGAACCACCTTCTCCTGGCCAGTGACCGTGTCATAGATCCTGTACGTGTGTGTTTCAGCGTTCATGTCCACATTTGTGTAAATGGTCGATTCCCACTTATCGGCGAGTTTCTTTTTACCTCTCTCTGTTTTCTTGGCTAGAAGCACTCTATCCCCAACTTCGATACTGGATCCCTTTACTTTCCTGTTGTACAGATGAGCATGTCTTCTCTGCTCCTTCACAGCATGTTCCTGAACGATTAACAATGCTTCTTTTAGATCATTGGTGAGAGAAGCCACATACTTGTCATAGCTTGTCACATTAAAATCATGCAGGACAGTATGAAACAAAACGTCAACAGGTAGGCGGGGGACACGACCAAACATGAGGTAAAAGAACGGGGAGCCCGTTGTTTCATGAGCTGTGCAGTTGTACATGAATTTCAAAGTTTGTAAACATCGTGGCCAGTCAGCCTTAGCTGCAGGAGACAGTGCATGGATCATACAGCCTAAAGTTCTATTAAATCTTTCCACACTACCGTTTCCCATTGGATGATAGGGGGTAGTGTGTGATTTTTTGACACCCGAGATCATGAGAAGCTCACTTATCAGTCGACTTTCAAAATTAGTCCCTTGATCACTGTGGATCCTTTCCGGGAATCCAAAACACAGAAATATTTGTCCCAAAGAACTTTCGCTACCTGCTTGGCTGTCTGGTCTTTACAGGGAAACGCCTGAGCCAATCTTGTAAAATGGTACGTTATTACTAAGACATCTATGGACTTGTTACAGGAGTTTTCAGCCGACCAAAAATCAATACAGACGAGCTCCAGTGGTCTAGTCGTTGT
Source organism: Heterobranchus longifilis (assembly GCA_028570985.1). NCBI lineage: Eukaryota > Metazoa > Chordata > Actinopteri > Siluriformes > Clariidae > Heterobranchus > Heterobranchus longifilis. Next base: position 3,394 of record JAOVVB010090837.1, read on the forward strand.
TATACTCTCCAGAGGAGCTCTCCCTTCAGGTTCAGCTGTCTTACTGACAATGCATCGCTGGCAATGGCGAACATAGTCTCTCATGTCTCTGTCAATGTTTGTCCAAAAGAACCTCTCCCTTACTAAACTAAGAGGCCAGGACTGGGCCTAATGACGGGCCTCATCGTGAACTCCTTTCAGGACTTCATCAGGAAGTCAGGAACAACATATCGGGACCGTTTTGCTTGACCACTGGATGACCTGAAGGCATTTTTAACAGAATTACATGACACATCTTTAACATCACTCAGAAGGTTTGCATAGGGTTCAGTAAGAAGTCTTTGGCCAACGCTCTCCTTGACAAAAGGCACACGGCTCAAAGTGTCAACTACGATGTTCTGCCGTCCTGGGACATACCTAATGTCAAAGTCATAACTTGCCAACTTGGCTACCCAGCGTTGCTCACAACAGTCTAGCTTCGGCTTTGTAAGTATATGAGTCAACGGGTTGTTGTCAGTCCAGACTGTGAATTTGTGACCTTTGAGCCAGTGACTGAACTTGTCACAAATCGACGCCAAAAACTCCAAGCGGTGAGCTGGATAGTTCTTCTGGGCATGAGTTAGGGACTTGCTGGCAAACGCAATCGGTCTGGCTCGCGTGTCTCCATCCTGTATTTGGGACAGGACAGCACCTATGCCTTCCAAGGATGCATCCGTTGACAACATAAAGGGACGGGTGAAGTCAGGATGGGCTAGAATCATAGAGTTGACTAGTGAAGCCTTAAGGTGGTCAAAGGCCTGTTCCTGTTGCGGTGTCCAGTCTGCTGCACACAACTTTCTGCCTGTTGTCCTGTCTTTCTGACCTGTCCTTTTTCTCTTCTCACCCTTCAACAGGTCAAAGAGCGGCTTGGCAATGGCGGAGTACCCAGGCACAAAATGCTGATAATAATTTATCATCCCTAGAAAGGACCTAATCCTCTTCTGTGATGGGGTCACACCATCAGGATCCATGAGCTCTAGTACTTGTCATATTTGTGATGCTCTCGACTTTACTGTGCTCTGTTGAAACACCATTTTCACCAACTGTGTGGCCAAGAAACCTCACAGACCTCCTGAGGAAGAAACATTTTTTTGGAGCCAACTTTAGATTATGGCTACGCAGTCTCTCAAACACCATCTTCAGGCATAACAAGGCACTCTCCTCATCTAGGGCAAACACTAACAGGTCGTCCAAATAGCACAGCAAACTCAGATAGTTCTGGTCTCCAAAAATGCTCATCATCATTCGCATGAAACTCCCTGGACTATTACATAGGCCCTGAGGCAGACGATTGTACTCATAAAGGCCCATGGAAGTTGTAAAAGCTGAGTACTTCCTGTCTTCCTCATGAAGTGGCATATTGTAGAACCCAGACGTTAAATCCATGGTGCTGAATAGGCTGTTGCCTCCTAACGCAGCTAGGCAGTCTGCCTGATGGGGAAGAGGGTGAGCATCCTTCAGAGTCCTTTTATTTAGCCACCGAAAATCCATACATATACGAAGATCCCCAGTCTTCTTCCACACAAGAACGAGTGGTGATGCATATTCGCTGGTTGATTTCCTGATGATTTCTTTGTCCTCCATCTCACTTAACACCTGACGCAGTTTTTGATATTGTCCAGGGGGCACTCTCCTATAAGGTAGCCTGAACGGTCTTTTGTCTGAAAGATGAATGCGGTGTACAAAACCTTTTGCCTCTCCACAGTCGAGATGATGGCGTGAAAATATATCTCCATACTGCAAAATAAGGTCAGTTATCTTCCCCTTATATACCTCAGACACCTCACAGGACTCAATGTCAATGTTACTGAGACCAGCTGACCTGAGCTTTTCTTCGGTGGACTTCATACCAGTGAGAGGTTGAGGCATCAGCGAATGTGAAAAGCTAGCCCAAGGACCCTCCGGAAACTCAGTTATGTCCATATCCTCAATCGCCATGCAGGAGAAAACATCTGCCAACTTTGCATTGCGTCTTAACAACACAGGCCTGTCAGAACCATTGATGAGTTTTAGTGGGACCCACTTGTCTCCCCACAATGGAGTCACGACTCTAGACACCAGAACACCTCTGGGAGCTGAGCGGGATGATGTTGGCACTGTCATCACAGTGCTGCCTGGTGAAATAGCAGTATTTCTAGGTAGTTTTCCCCAAATAAGATATTCACGGCCGGACTGAAGGCAGACAGCAGAGTTGCACCTGACAGTACCAACCTTCCGAGGAGCTTCATCACCCTTCCAGGGCTTGATACCTGAGAGCATAGACAAGAACTGTTCCATCTCATGATCTTTTTTTGGGCAAGGACTTGACACTGTTTTCCAGTAAGACTCACATAGCTTAGACTGCTGCAGGATATGTTTTATAACATTGGTTCCCAATATTAGTTCATCCCGCTGGCCCTGAACAACAAGCGTGGGCACTACAATCTTGCAGCCATACACCTCCATCTCTACATCAAAAGCACACTTGGGTTTAACGTGAAGCCCACCACATCCAACGAGGACCACATTCACATTAACCTTGTGCAGGTCATTTATCACTCCGGCCTCTTTCATTTTCATCTCGGCCTCTTCACTCATACTACAAGCCATAGAGCCAGTGTCCAACATGCCACCAATTTTCATTGTCCCACCCAGTAACACAGGTGTGTAAAAAGGCTCTCACTACTGCTGACTCTGTGTATATTTTGATAAACAACAGTTTCAGAGTCATGGGATGAGTCTCTTGCAGATATGTAAACTGATTCAGCATCAGAAGTGTCATCTGCGTGGGAGTGGTTGCTGAGACCTGTACTGCCTCCCTCCAAATACTGGTCAACTAGTTTCCCCCAGACTGGGACTGAGAGAAGCTACTGACTGGGCAATTTAGTCTGGTGTGACCAGATCCAAAACAGGCAAAACACAATCTTTCAGACATGTAGTGTGAAATAGTGTTGTGGCTCGAGTCATTACAGACCTTACAAACAGTCTGATTGGGGCGCCTGTCATGAGGGGTGTGTCGAAATCTGCCACCCCTGGATACATGATGGGTGTTACGCTGCTGCATTTTATCCATCATATCCTGAAAGATATCAACCATACGGGTTAGAAGACTCTCATCCGATTGTGACTGTAGATTTTGTGCCACGGCTGGCGCAGAGGAGTGGCTCAGACTGTGAATGGATTCGCCCTGAGCAGGGACACGGGTAGGAAGAGGGCAAGTGGAAGGGCACACTGAGTGCTGGGCTTGGAGGGAGAGATTTGGAGTGTGACATTGGGAAGGCATTGCCACATTCGCTGGAGGAACACTGGGCTGCTCAGGGGTCACTGCGGTGACATGGTTTTTAAGCCGTGCAGTCGCAATGGCTCTGCCACTAGCTCTTAACTCTCTCTGATAATCATCAATCCTCAGTTGGACATCACATGAAGTCCATTCATGAATTGGTTTACACTTTAGGGCGTAAGAGAGCTCAGGATCAGGGCAATGTTTGACAAACATGAGTGCGACTTCATTATTTAAGTTCTCTGTTTTCTTTCCTTGTCTGCGTAGGCCCTCAAGAGCTAAGTCAGCTGCCTTATTCAGCCTTAACCAGTAATCAACTGGATTTTCTTTGTGTTTGGGCAGTGTAGGATAAAAGTCAGCAAGAGGGAGACACGAAGAAGCTTCACTGAAATAATGGAGGAGAACATCATAGATTTTATCAGGTGTTTGTTTAAGATCAATCGCTGGATCACTACGCAAGGCAATCTTGACAACATCTCTGGCTTTGCCCATTAAATGGCTCATAATTTCCTCTGCTTGGTCATTCACAGGAATCACATGTTTCCTGAGGTGAGTTTTAGTCAAGTCAATCCAGTCCTGGACGGAATGCTTGTCAGTGATATCACCTTTAAATGTTGGGAATTCACAGCCTGATTTAACATGGATTGTCACATGAGGTGAGTCATATCTGGTAGGTTCACTGTGAGTAGTTTGGGCAGTGGGAGTAGACTGATGGTCACCGGCTATGTTCACTACACCACCTGACATTAGCTCTTTAACAATGGATTTATCAATTTGAGCCCATAACTGTCCTACCATGTCTGTGAGATTGTGAATAGCATCAACATCAGTGGCTGGTGTAGAGGTGCGAAGATATTCCCTCTTAAACCCACTAACAGGTGTACAACCTGAGCTATGACCCAAATCTGTATCCGTGTAATCATCAGCTATGGGCTTAGGATGTCTCACATCCCTACTGTCAGCAACGCAATCTAACCAAATTCCCCTTCCTTTTGGTGACAATGGAAATGTTTTTTGCGTAAAATTGTACTTGCGTTGTGTATATTAATTCTAAGATCTTAATAAAACATAACAATAAATCACTTTGAAAAACAAAAGAATATTACCAACTGAAATTAAAAGCATCCAACTAAACATCATAAGATTTACAACAATATACACCAAATAACTTTTTTTTTTCTCTGACCCCACTAGAACAGACTAGAACAGCAGCACAGTATCCATGGCGACCGGCATCAAGCTGATCTGAAGATCCAAGGAGTCACGGCACCAGTGTAACAGATCTGCTTTTTACTATTTTATTCGATCCTGTAGAAGACAATTAAACACATATATATTGTCTTCGGACTGCAGTGCACATCTGACCCCTATATATACAAAAATAACGGTGTTTTAACTAAGAAATAAAAGTAATGGGGGGGAGGCGAACTACGGGAACACAGGAGGTACAAAAAGAGGCGATGTGCAGGTTTGTAATTGCCACAGAAAATGAATAAAAATGACTGCAAAATGTGTTTTAAAAATGATAAAATTCACAAATATGAAATAAAATGTTTAATTAAATAAAAATCACAATACAATTCAAAAATATTATAATTTTAACAAAGTGCAATTTTAACTCCGTTACACTACCATCGCTGTCGCCCTCGGCTTGTTCATCAGGCACAGTCTGATCATTATGATCTATACACATTTTTACTTGCTTATACACATTTCCATAAGTTTCCTAAAATTTTGTGAAGCTGCTTTGAGACAATGACTGTTGTTAAAAGCGCTATTCAAATAAAATTTAATTGAATTGAAAGTGCAGCTTGTCACCAGGAGCTCAATTATTTTACTTTTGCCCAATTTGGGCAAAAGAGGCCGTAAGGCATGATTACCATCCTTTACCGAGCAGAGGTTGTAACGAATTTGCAATAGTCTTGATTTAGGAGCAAATTCAGCTCAGTGGAATGGGGGTATAAGCAACACAAAAATCCGAAAGTGTCAAAAAATACAAACACACACAATCACAGACAGAGATCCACTGCAGCATCATCTTCAACAGTTCAATGCCAAAGAGATAAAAAGTACGAATAGAGTTAATACATTGTGGTATTGACAGACAGGACAATGATGGTATGCATGCAATGCTTACCAGCAACATTCCTTTGAGAAGTAACAAAACTAAAGCACACACACACACACACAAACATATGTAAAAATTGTACAAAAATACAGTATTACACAATATTAAAATATCTCATTTGTAGTCTGAGTAAATTACTACTCATACAGTATAAATGCTGTGTATCCTTCAGGGTGGTTCAACATGTGCATGGGGAAGACTGCTGACTTGACAGGTGTCTAGAAGATGATTTTAAGCCAAATGTCACTGAGTGCTTTATTGAAGTATATTCATGGAAAGCTTGTAAGAAAAGGTGCACAAGCAAATGTAATTCAAGAACTTGGGAATACAAATGGGTTTACTCAAGAAATGGGCTACAACTGTTGCTAGAGAGACAACATCAGGAGCCTCTGACCTGGGCTAAAAGAACTAAGAAGAAAAATAACTATTGCTCAGTAGTTCAAAGTCCTCTTTTCAGATAAAAAAAACACTTTTCAGTAAATTTTGCTTTTAATTGGGAAATCAAGGTCCTGGAGCAAGTCCCAGTACAGGAGTAAACCCAATGGCAGACAGGCAGATATTTTTTAAGCACTGATGAGTTTAATGTTTAAAGGCAAGGGAGCAAGGCAGAGAAGGTCTGTGTTAGTGTATGACATGGGAGCTCCAGGATGAAAACATTGTGAGAGGCAGAGCAATGACGTACAGGGGTTGGACAATGAAACTACAACACTGGGCAATTTAGTGTTGGAGGTTTCATGGCTAAATTTGACCAGCCTGGTGGCCAATCTTCATTTATTGCACATTCCACCAGTAAGAGCAGAGCGTGAAGGTTTAATTAGCAGAGTAATAGCACAGTTTTGATTAAAATATTGCAATGAACACAACATTATGGGTGACATATCAGAGTTCAAAAGAGGACAAATTGTTGGTGCGCGTCTCGCTGGCATGTCTGTGACCAAGACAGCAAGTCTTTGTGATGTATCAAGAGCCACGGTATCCAGGGTAATGTCAGTAATTACCTGGTAACTGTGGACGCAAGAGGAAGCTGTCTGAAAGGGATGTCTGGGTGTTAACCTGGACTGTATCCAAAAAACATAAAACCACAGCTGCCCAACTCGCTGCAGAATTAAATGTGCACCTCAACTCTCCTGTTTCCACCAAAACTGTTCGTCGAGCTGCTATAGCCAAACCTTTGGTCACTCGTGTCAATGCCAAATGTCGGTTTCACGAACCGGTAAGCACGGCGCGACAGAATGTCCTCTAATTGTATGGAGCATACTTGTGCTTGACTAAAAAAAGGGCACGATCACCAGTGAGAGCAATCTTTACTTTGAAGCAGATGAGGTCATATACAATAATCAGTTTGTGATAAGGCCAGGTTTGAAGTGGCAAAGACGATAGATAAATCCAGAGATCAAGCTGGCTTGGCAATGAATCGAGAACACACTGACTATGACACTAAATGAGACACTGAAAGGTAAATGCGTAAGTAAGATACTGTGGTGCTAACTGAACCACCTGACAATATTTTTCAAAGAGGGGCAGCTTTTGCAAAACAGACGAAATATAAAATCCCCAGAAAAACAACAGAGCACAAATATATACTTGCTGATTAAACACTGCGTTTTTAAAAGTGAAAGCGTGCGCAATGGGAGCAGGTTTATTTCAGTCATTCCAAACATTCATGGTCAAATAATTATTCAATGCTGGACACAAACAGCAAAAAAGCATAATGATTATTTTTATTATGATTATTATTATCATGCGAATAAAAATAATTATGTGAAAATATATTAAAAAAAGTTTTTGTTTCTTGATTCAAACACTTCCTGATCCGTTGGACACGGGCATGCATCAGCACATCACTCCCCCAAACAACACAGCAATTAGCATTTACTTACATCTGAGTTGAGCTGTTTACATAAGTCTTGCATGTGAATGGAGCGCTACACGCCGAGGCGGGCATGTGGAGACGAGAATCTGTCATACATCTGTTTTTTTATTTTTAACATTAATTTAATAACAAACATATTTTTTAACCTCAATAATAAGCAATACTCAAGCTCACTGACAAGAAACACTTTATACACAGAAAAGAAATATAAAGCAAAAAGGTTACAGTTTTCTTACTGTCCAAACCACTCTACAGACAATGCCATGTCTCACCTCCTCCACACATCTCTCACTCACCTAGGCACTGGGAAGGGGAATTATGTTAAAATGCTCTTTGTTGACTACAGTTCAGCATTTAATACTATATTTCCCTCCACACTCACCACCAAGGTGAAACACTTGGGACTCAGCCCATCTCTGTGTCAGTGGATTTCCAATTTCATGACTGGCAGACCACAGACAGTCTCAGCCTCCCTCACTCACAGCACTGGAGCCCCCCAGGGTTGTGTTCTCAGCCCCCTGCTGTACTCATTGTACACTTACGACTGTGTGGCCACTACCAACTTTACCAACATTATCATGTTTGCTGACGACACCGTCGTGGTGGGCCTGATCTTTGACAACAACGAGATGGCCTACCTAGAGGAGATTGGAAATCTGGAGAATTGATGCCAGAGGAACAATCTCCTTCTAAACATCAACAAGACAAAGGAGTTGATAGTGGATTTCAGTACAAATCAGGAGAGGAACTACCAGACCCTCATATCAACAAGAGCCCAGTGGAGAGAATGGACAGCTTCAGATACCTCTGTGTTTACATCACGCAGGACCTGTCATGGTCCTGTCACATTAACACTGTGGTGAAAAAGGCCTGGCAGTGTCACTACTACCTCAGACGCTTGAGAGACTTTAGACTGCCTTCCAGGGTGTTTAGGAACTTTTACTTCTGCATCATAGAGAGCATCCTGATGGAAAACATCATGTAGTCAGGAATGTGATTCTGCTCCCTGAAGACCAATACAGAGAGACTGATGAGAAGCTTCTTCCCCCAGGCTATACAGACTCTCAACCAGAACTCTACATGGAACTCAACTGCTATTGAGTAGCAGTTGTATGTAGTAGTATGTGAGTTGTATGTTTCCTTCACACATGTGTTTGAACACACTAAAACCAACCACACTGAACATTTGCACATTTGCAGGACTAAAGGATTCAAGTACACAAAACATACTGTATATGTTGCACATTCTGGTGTATGTTTACATACATACTACAGGACTACTATTGCACTACTGCATTTTAAAGATAGACAATATCACTGCTGCTCATCATTCCATTTCATACTCCATGACCACACATACTGCTGCTGCCTTCACATTCCACATACTTTATACAGTTTATTTATGCAGTTCTTACTTTTTTACATTCTTACATTTTTATATACTTAAATATTTGTACTTTCTACTTTATTTTATTCTATGTTATTTTATTGGAACAAAATTGTAGATTTTTATACAGTATTTTATATTTTTTATTCTTTCTTATTAGCATTCATGCTTACTTACTTACTTTTTCCTTTTCAAGGTCACAAACAGTCGGGTAAGCATTTCACTGCATATCATACTGCGTATGGTTGTGTACATGACAAGAAAAAGAGTTTTTTTTTTTTAACTATCAACTTATCCAAAAACTGATATCTGTTAAATCATAAGAATCCAGAAACCAAAGGAACACACCGTTTCAGTCACAGCTGAGATTTAGACTAGTATATTTCAAAATTCAAACTTTAAACATTTCCATAGCAACACATTAAGATTCACTTTGATCTCAGGTTCTGGATTGGAACTTTTTTTTATAGAAACTGTAATGATTCTACATAAAGAAGACTGAAAGCAGACTGTTGCAAATAAATAAAAAAAAATAATAAAATAAAATAAATCAGGTCGTGTGCAAGTTGTATGTTGTGAAATTTGATCCTCATCACTCCACACTGCTACTGTGGCTTCTCTCAAAACACACAATCATCTGCTGCACCAAAATAAACTCTCTGAGCTTCTGTGCAACATCTGAATCTCATCTGGACACAAAAGACACAAAACATCAAACATCATGTTTGCAAGCATCATGTTTGCTGGGGAATGGGGCCATGGAACATGTTCCCCTACCAGACAGTGAGTCAGGCTACTACAGTCAGTATTTCTTGGTTCCAAGAGGAACGGGGGGCTGCGTCTAAATTTTAGATTTCGCGGGCTGTCCCGCTATCTAAAATGAATAATACAGCTGCAAAATGTTGACTGTCAAAGTGATTGCTCTCAAATCCTACCAAGCGATTGATTTGTGACAATCGATTGAAGGACGCTTACTTTCATATAGAAATATTGCCACAACACAGGAGGTTCCTGAGGTTCGCTTTCGGGGGTGAAGCTTACCAGTATCGGGTCCTTCCATTTGGTCTAGCTCTCTCACCCGCACATATATAAAATGCATGGATGTAGTTCTGGCTCTTACGACTCCAGGGCATCCGTATTTGAATTACATAGACGACTGGCTGGCCCAGTCTCAGTAGCTAGCGCTTCGACATCAGCATGTCGTCCTAGCTCATCTTTGTTTCTTAGGATTGAGACCCAACGCCACGAAAAGCGTGCTCTTTCCTGTTCAGAGGACAACATATTTGGGTGTC
>JAOVVB010090863.1:0-13350 GCA_028570985.1 Heterobranchus longifilis
GCGTGTGTGTGTGTGTGTGTGTGTGTGTGCGTGCTCTGTTATCAAAACACATGCAAACGGTGGCCCCTAGCGTAACAAGGAGCAAATAGCAACTTGAGAAAAAACAAACAGCATAAGAAAGATCAAATTAACATTTTAATTACCTATATTTTAATGTTGGACATACTTATTATGTCATTGCTTCACTGTTGTCCATCCAGTCCCCTTCTACTGTAATTACTGCCTTATAATAATAATAATAATAATAATAATGATAATGATAATGATAATGATAATAATAATGATAGAGGAGCTTGGTGTAGAATAAATGCAGTGTCTACACAAAGATGCAGAACAAAGTGTTGAAACTTAAGACATTTGTAAAGTATTGTGTCCTTTTGTTTCTGAAACACTTTTATAAGACTCTTTGCATATAAAGGTTGACCGTATGTAATGTGGCACCTCAGTTATTTTTGTTTCAAAGTTGTGTCACAGTTGATTTTTTACTTGAGCCATGACTTAACTGAGCGTCTTTGAAACGAGCCTTCCTGTAAGACTGAATTTAATTATGAGTAGTTTGCCGTGAGGCTTTTCTCGCCCTCTGCAGCTACTGGTTAGAAGTTTAGCATTATGTTTTAGCAGTATATCCTCAATAAAGCAATATATCAATATATTTATATATTAATAATAGGTCACGACAGCCGGTTTAAGGACACTTGAGGTCTTAAAATAGATTTTATGATTGTTTAACTTTGTATTTTGTAATTGTTGAGCTCGGTATGTTTTGCTTAATATTTTTCTGAATGGATTGTTTCTGTTGATTGTCACTGAATCTTTACATTATTGTTATGTTACAGTTTATAGGAGGCTAATATCCAAGCGTTATGAAAATGGGCATATTATTATGCCACTGGAACTGTGTCTGGATGAAAACAAACTTTTTTTTTTTAAGCAAAAATGCAAAATGTGACATTTTTTATTCACCTCTCAGCTGGTAAGCCATTAGCATGACTGTGCACTATTCTTACTCAAGTTTTATGAGACAGCAGGGGTTAAAAGTACAAAGCTGTCTGCTTGTTTTTCCCCCCCAACAGGAATCCTGAACTTAGACTGTTAAGACTTCATCACTTCAGGTAGATTAAACTCTCCCATCTACCAAGTTAACATCCTGCATACCACATCTCACATTTTAGATGGTATTCTATAAGAACTTGGATAAATCATCAGCATTCTGGTTGCCGTATGTAGCTACAGAGACTGTTTGTCTGCTTTGAGGAAAATGCTAATGAGCCAAAGAGGCCCACCACTAAAATTAACACGGAGACGAAAAGGTGCGATGCCTTAATGAAGATGTCTTTTCATGAATATTTCAGCTAAAGAGTAAAATCTTCACCGCCTGATTTGCATTTTATACTTTTCAGAAGCATACTGCAGTACATCTCGCAACATAGCAAGAACGTAATTTTACTCTTACCCACAGAGAATACGTCTTCCATCTTTCTAAACGCCTTTATAATAACCCTAATCCTCATAGTAATAATAATAATAACAAATGTCAGCAGCTTCTTGTCCAGGTCTTGGGGTCGAATCTGTTTATTTTGCATCTTAGAGAAACATGTGGCACCATGAAGCATCTTGTTTGACATGTTATGTGGTCTCCAGCAATAATGCGGTGTGGTACCCAACATGGAGATGTTGCTCTGCAGGTTGTTGTACGGTTCGGTCCTCGGGTGAGCGTAAACTGTTGACTGATTACCGCATATACTGTGTTAGCTTCCTATAGTGATCTACTGTACACATAATTGGAATAAAATGAAGGATTGTCTAGTCTGCTGCCTGCTCGTTATTGTTGCTTGTAAGTTTACCAGAGAAACTTCCCCAGTCGATTACTTACATTAAGACAATCATTTTCTTGATTACACATTTGCTGAAATATGTTTAAATGAGGCATTATCTTATCAAATATGTGCTAATTTATTTCCAGGACACAAATCTGAACACTGGATGAAGCCAAGTTCAAAATTCCTGTTTTATTGTGTTGACATATTAAGAGTCAAAGTTTTTTTTACAGAGGGAATTTGGGATGTTTTTTTTTATCACTCCATAATTCAGAAAATACTGTCAACAGCCATCTGAATAAAATGTTATATAAATCAGGCTATGATGATGATGATGATGATGATGATGATATATGAACAAACCCCTCTGTAAAAACCTTCAGAATATAGAGTCTTTGGGCACATGGGACTACTGATTTTTCCTAAAATATAATGAAATATTATATATAGAAAAAGTCCCAGCATGTGCCCAAAGACTATATAGGCCTAATAAGATAAGAAAAACTCACTTTTCAGCCTAACGTTTTGACCTATTTGGAAAATGTCTTCAGATTTGTGCATAAGCAAGCCAAGAGAACATTTCCACCAAAGGAAATTTAAAATTCCAGTTGCAGGCACAAATGGGTTCAGTATTAAAATACATACAGTCCTGCTGCTTTATGACCTAAACTTTGTCCCCGAAGTGCAATTGGTTTTTTTTACCGGATTACCTGATCTTGAAGTGGGTCCCTGTCTTGTGTTGTGATTTTCATCATATCATCACACAGCAAATCTGGGGCTAGGTAGTACTGCAGCATACTGTGCACACTGCACAAAGAGCAGGGAGACCAGGGTTAATGGAGGCCATAGAGCCCAGCAGGGTAATATGGCCATAGTGTAGCTATACATTAGGGCTGCACAATATATCTTTTTTTTTAATCGTCATTGCAATATCAACTGCGACATATCGCGAAAGACACTCAGGTTTTTTTTTTTTAATTAGTTAAGAGATTATCAGTAGACAACTGCTCTTTAAAATGGTGCCTTTTGTGTTCAGTTCAATGTTCACTTTGTTGAATAAAATGTCAGAAATAACTTTTATTCAACAAGCAATTTGTTGTATTTTGGCAGTATACTGAAAGCAGCAGAAAGGCAGAACTGATATGACTTTATTTATCACAAGTAATATCGTTATCGCAATATTCAACAACATTATCGCATATTTTCCTCATATTGTGCAGCCCTACTATACATTCATAATTTCAACTGAGTTGTGTACATGCCTCTATGTCAGTGAGCTGCAACTCTCACAGTGTGGAGGTTAAAAGGTTAAAAGCAGTGTGACTGACAGGAGCTGATGACATCAAACTGCCAAAGGTCAGTCAAGTCAATGAAACAGTAACTGTATTGTTCCCATGTTATCTTTCAGTGGGTGCATAAGATAAAATCTACTGTCAAAAAAAAGAAATCAAATAGGAGTTTGTAAAAGCGATTTGTCCCATGTGGCTTTCCGTAGCGCCACGCTCAGTGCTGGGGACGTGCAACGCAAAGGCAAAGAGGTCAAGGGGAGGGGAGGAGAAAACCACGTGTGATCAGCACCATGTACAGCACTGTCCTTCCTCGGTAGACTTGTTTTTATAAGCTTGTACCCTTCGCATGTAGCCAACTAGCCTGCGTTAGCAGATTTTTTGTATTTTCTTCTACAGACTCACGTAATCAAGCAACGCTACTGGGGGATTTCTGTTGCCACACTGACTGCTGACCATGGTGAGCAAGACAGATGACATCCCGGCGTCAGTGCCCGACTGTAATCCGGTTGATCTTGCGGATGAAGCCGGGGATGGAGCCCAAGAAACCAGCAAGACACGTCTGAAGGATTCCTGTGGTTGTGGTGAGTCTCTGCAGTCTGCAGCAGACTGGCCTATTGAGAGCTGCAGTTATAACGTCTAACGTACATTTTAAATACACTCATTACACATAACAGTACAACTTCATATAGCCAGCATCCCTGTGCATTAACTGTGTTCTGTGTAGTTTATTAAATGCTGTTTCTCTGCACAGCGTCCACTAAAGCTAATGACATTTACCTCCGTGCTTTATTGTGTGATTTAAAAGTCATCAGACCTAAGGTGGTGGTCTGTGGTGTGTACCCCCTCCTCCTCCCAACCATCTCCTTGGTAGCCTCTCTAAGTTTAGAGGGTCCACCTTGCACCTAGCAGCATCTGCTAGTTAGCAGTCTGGTGTTCATCTGTGCTAATTAGCAAGCTAGCAACCTCCACATGATCAGATCAATTTATGCATCCATGGGTCATAGCTATTAGCATGTAGTCCAACTTGACACGGACACTGCAAACATACCGGGCTAACAAAAAACAAGTTAGCCGGTATGCTAACATTAGCCTCCTCATTGAATCATGGATGTAGCATTGAGTATGTAGCAGTTAGCTCACCGGCTAATCAGCTAGCTAACTAGCAAGCAGCCGCTCTGGTCACAGCCGGTGCGTCGTTTCATGCCCACAAGACGAGCAAAACGGGTGTTTTTCTTGTAAAACATAAACTGGCTGTATAACACATGATTTGTTCATGTATGACAACGCAGCAGCTCGTGTTGTGCTAACTCACATGTTCGGTAACAGCATGTCAGAGGAATGAACTGAAGGTCACCTTCAGTGGAGCTGCGCACTCTACACATGAACACAGGGGGGTTCATACACATGGTGTCGTTTTATCTAAAGGGTATGTGCCCGAGACGCTATGTTAAATATGCGTTACTTGTTTTGTTGCTTGAAAAAGTGCACTTTAAGAGATGTCAGTTGGATAAAGTGCCCGGGGGTCGGTGCTGACGGTGTTAGCGGGTCCCCCCTCCTCCCCGCCGGGGAAGATTAGATCGAGTGTCCCTCCTCGACCGGGAAGCGGAAGCTGGCTGTCGTAGAAAAAGTCATGATGGTGCATGCACAGTGAGAGGGAAGGTTACGCTAATAATACATGAACAGCCGTGTAAGCTGGTGAGTACACTGAAAGATAAAGGTAGCGGTGGTGGTGGCGGCTCGCAGCGGAGCAGCAGCACAGTGTTGTGGGTAGAGGAAGATTAAACTGTCAGCCGGTGAAGTTACCGTTACACAACTTCCAGAGAAGTCAGTGCTGCTGCAGCCTGTCTGCTGGTGTCACATGTGGGACCTTGAATTGTTTCTGCCTGTGTGTAATTTCAGAGGAAAACACAGGCGTCACTACTTTACTTGTGAAGGGATGAGTTTGTGCTGAGCTGAGTGTATTTTTTAATTATTTTGGTTGTGTGACTGGGTGATTACTGATGTGTGTGCTGTCAAGTCTTTCAGTCCTTCCACATGGAGCAGTGGGTGCTCCATGTGATAGCTTGAACAAAAAGTTAAGGCAAATGTTATTTCTTGAAGCAAAATGCCATATCATATATCTTTTATAGTTCCTGCTTCTCCACTGTGCTGCTTTTCTTTGTTTTATGTGATAATAATCTCAATATGTTTAGTCTTGAAGTGTGGGTTGGACAAAACAAGCAACCTGATCTTGTCGCCATGTGCATTTGAAGGACACTTTATGGCCCTAGTGATTAATAAACCTGTAGTTTATGCACACCTGAGGGTAAGAAAAGCTAAGATGTAGTCATTTAATATTCCATAGCTATGACCTAACCAAATCTACCTGACACCACTATTGTTAACACAACAAAAACAAAAAAACAGTTCTGACTCTTTTTTTTCTCGTAAAGTACATCAAAAAGCTTCACAAACACTTTGGCTTTTATGGAGCATTTTGCCTCAGAATTCAAATTTAATGCATGCTTTGGCATTATCTGTCAAATCAGACATGTCAATGTATTAAATACTCATACAGCTATGCAAAGTCAGTGAAAGCAATTTGGTTGCGTATTATCGGTCGATAATTTATCGGTTCCGATTTCGTTATCGCAATAATACATTTCACGTGCATCCATATAACCGAGAATTGATAATGAAAATGATCATTAGCTGCAGCCTTACTTGTGGCCTGCCATAAACCTGTCTGTCACACATGAGAGACAGTGAGTATTATTGATGGCCTAAACATGTCTGATATACCAAGGCTAACACGGGACTTGTAACAGGACATATTGCAGCACATGGCAGAGCAGACGGGTCGAGATGAGGGTCACTGTTGGTGGTTTTAAGAGCCTTAATGCTCCCGTTGGGTGAAGAGTGACCTGGATAATCTCAGGAATCACTACTGACACCCTGGCACGGATCCTCTCCTGGCTCGATATCTTCCTCACCAGTTCACAGTGAAACTAGGGTTCGGTATCGTTTGAATTTTATTGATTCAGATTCCGATTCTGCTTAGAAAACAAAATTATCTCTATTTTTTTCAGAGCTTACTTTGACTTTTATTGCTTCATTAAAATAAGTCAATTAAAGTTAGTTGGATTCAGTTCTCATTTTTTAACGGGTACTCGTTTCTAATCGTAAAATAAATGTAAAAGTAAATGTAAAATAATATTTTCATGCATGTCACAAGGTGCACATGGGATTGCATGTAGGAATGTTGTTATTGTGATTCATTGCTGGAAAGTATTTAGCGATTCGTTTATAAAGTCAATCTCAAACAGAACCTTGTATTCAATCTTTGAAATCCTGTTGCAGATGTATGACTCAGGGTCTGTCTGTCCACCAGGAGGTTTCACTTTGTGGTGCAGCAAACGTGATTACAGACAGACCTTGTGTGTTTTGTTGTTGTTTTCAGGGTTGTCCGGCTGGTTAATGTTGCCATGGCAACAGCCAGGGTCCCCATGTCAAGGGCCGCAGAGTGGATAGATAGCTGGCTTAGATTTATTATTGTGCTGTTCTCAAGAGAAGTGCAAACTAAAGAAAAAGCTCATTTCTAAATATTACGTCATCTGAAAGAAAAGTGAATGATCACTATGAGTCTGCAGTTTGATACAGAGAGGTTTAGCCAGAGGACAAATGGGTCGGTTACAGAGTAAACCTTGCTTGCTGTAGTGTTTTATTGTGTCTTTTTTTTGCCTCTCATCTGTTCTTATCTGATTTGTCCTGGTTTCATTGATTCTTTACCTTGACCTCGTGTCCTGGAGAGAGCGTGCATCTGGTAACTGTCCAACCACCAAGTGTGTGTTTGTGTGATGGTTGGCCAATATGTATATTCCCACGATACATACTGTCATGTCACTCAACGTTAACTGCCTGTGTGGAATTTAGGCATGTATGGTTTTGTTCGTATTCAAGCCTCTGAACCCCAAGCAGTTTCGGGGGGTGGGGGTGGGGGGGGTTTCTCTTGTCACATTTTTACTCATCATGGCCTCATGTTTCACTGCAATATAAAGTCCTGCACCTCTATGGAAACAGCACAATCATGGCTAGAAGTAGGGAGAACTCAAAAGTGTATGTTGTACAGTATAACACAGTTATAATCCCATAAATCATACGAAATGAAAAAAAACTGAAGTTAAATTTCTTTAATTATTTTACAAAAATGACATGTAACATTTTTCCAAGTGTCCACAAGTGTTACCAATATTGGAATAAAATGGGGGCTCCACATGCTATACATATTGAACTATTTACAACCCCTCTTGTCGTCTCTTCTCTGTGTAAACAGCCTGCAGTTCAGTCAAAATTTCAATGAATTTTTGTCCCGTGACTGTTGGTCTCAGCAGAGTCCTTCATGACTTCCCAGTTGCGCGGAGGAGTGCAGAATTTTTTTTTTTTTTACAGGATCGAGTTTGGTGAACATGGTGGAGACATGTAAAGTGATTCTTATGACATATCACTATTTTAAGCTTAGATTTGGTTACGATTCCTGGCGCAGGCGTTTGTCACACATGATTTGCTCAAGGACCATCAGAAAGTTGAAAATTCGACAATAATAACCATTTTTATAGTTTCTGGCTATGATATATTGTGTAATTTTGGTGATTTTTTTTTTGTGAGAAAATATGCTTTTCAAACTTGCTGGCAGGTCAACTTTAACATCATCCCTTAATGATGACCAGAAATGTGATATTTTGGACACTTCTTCCTCTTCCATCAAATGAAACTGCTCTCTCACTGTAACGTTCACACCACCATATTATGTCTCACCACCTTATCTCATTTCAACAGGAAATGCATCAAGGAAAAATCGTGCATTTCTACTTCCCTTTGAAACAATAGCAGATTTGTCCCGTTTACTGTTCAAATTCACCCTCCGTTCCCTTCTCTCCTCTCTCCTTACTGAACTTTCTTCCATTGCTGTGGAGCAAATAGGGTCAATTTTGCAACACATAGATTACTGGATTGCCTCATCAATCACAGGCTGAAATCTGGTACTTTGTACTCTGATGTGGTGAATGCTACTAAAAACTTCAAACTGCTTTATTTGATATTCCTCATTAAACACCACCTCTACACTTTGTCCCTTATAACCGAACCACAATTTGTTGGAATAAGTTAGGAGTTAAACTACAAAAATAGTACCAAAAGATTGCTAGAATATTGCGTGTTTTCCTATAAGCGGCTATAATCAATATTTTGATGAGGGAGGGGTTGCTCGTAACGATGAGCTTTTATAGTGAGTCTCGGCTCATTATTTAGCTGTCTGGCTTGCAATTTTACTGTTTTGATTCACTCTCACCGCTCAGCATTGTTTTCAGTCGCAGCTGGCAGCTGTTTTCTGCAGAAAAGCTCTAAAAACACACTGTACACCACCTGCTCAGCACCAAACAGCAGATAGACACAGTTAGCGACTAGCTGGTGAACACAGTGGCGCATTTAGCAGCTAAAGATATTTTCCAGCTGGTAGAGACTAAAAATGGAGCTTAAAGTAGAGTTAATATTGGACTTGCATGCATCAGGTGTACAGAAACACGACTCCAAATAATAATGTTCTGTAACTGCTGGATGTGTAAATAAGAAATGGTTTGCAAACAAACTTGTCATATTAGCATAAAAATGATGTGTCACAGCTTATTTGCACTGCCAAAAAGTGCAGGTTAAAGAAAGAGAATTACTGAAGTCATATTTGCATGCCAACTAAGCATAATGTGTATTTCCATTGCTTTTAATTTAATAAATTCAACAATATAATCATGCTATTTTCAAATTAAATTGGTCTTGTTGTTCTGGGTTACTCATCAAAAGTAAAACAGAGGGAATTAGAAATAAAGGCCTGCCTTTGAATACAAGCCTCCTTTAAAAAAAAAAAAAAAAAAAAAAAAAAGAACTGGCACCCTCTGCACCTGAGCTAAATATTAGCCCCCTTTCCAGTTCGTTACACACTCGAGCAGTTTATTTTAGTTGCGGATATGGATGGTACCTATAGAAGCATTACATTCCATCCCGTTTTTTTTTTTCATCACCCCTCTGTTGAGGTACCTAGCACACTGATCCGGCACTGAAAGGCGGAACTAGAAACACTGCAGTCCCTTGTTTGGTAACCCCACCTACATTTTAACTATGGGATACCAAAGGTACTAAACTGAAAGTGTTTGTTGCAAATGCAGCTATTGTGTCAACTTCTCGGACAAAAATAGTTCAGATCTGATAAGAAACTGGTACTGAAAAGAAAGAAAGCTTAACAGCCGAGCCCTCATTCTCTTCTGGTTTGTAACACTATATAAACTTGTGTCTGCTCTGAAGCCGTTTGTTATTCAGAGCGGGGCCGGTCAGCCCTCTCTCTCCCCCCCCCCCGCTCCTGCACCATTCCATGGGTTAATTTCCACCCGGGGTCGTGGTCCAGTTATGAGGCCCCGCCCCTCCCTGTGGCCCCTTCGCTTTTCCCTTCAGTAACCCTGAGGCTGTTTACCCTTGACAAGTGTGAACAAGGACACAGCAGTTGTGTGTCCCAGTGGGATATCCACATATTCGGCCCTGTCCTTTTTTTTTGAAAGAATGTAGCAGAGAGCCTCATGTCATTAACTGTTAATTACTCTAGAAAAGGTGGGAAATATAATGCATGCATAGTAGGGCTGCACCCTCTTAGTCGATAAGTCATTTTTAATGCTTTTTTCATGCTGAATGACTTATTTCCAAGGAACTTCCGAGCACATCTCTGGTAAAAAAAAACAGGATTTAAAGCTGTGCTTTTGCATGATTCTTTATGGAGAAACTCAGTTTTGCAGATCTGTCGATTAAATCAACTAATCGGTTAGTCGACAAAATCGTATGGGTGTTAATCGACTAAGAATTTGTTTAGTCGAGGACAGCCCTAATGCACAGTTTGTATAATTCATCAGCTCAAAATGCTCACATCATGCTTGTTTTATAAAGATAATGAGTAACTGTCATTTTGAGAGATTGAACGTCCACAAAAGAGTAAGGGGCAGCTGCTGAATGGTTTCTAGCTGATCGCAGGTATTGTATTTTCCACAATCAGTCATGCAAATGACCAGTAATTCCCTCTTGTGAATGCTGAAACCGTTTGTATTAAATCCCTCAAGGCTCTCTGGATAAACTCCCTCCGGTGTTGCAACAGTGTTGGTTTCAGCAGGTTGGTGCTTTTTTTGTAGATCAGCTGAAAGGAACGCCTGGTTACTTATTGTCAAATGTGTTTGATACAATCGTTAGTGATCTGTGTGTTTTTAGTTTCAACTTTTTTTAGAAGAGTTTATTTTTGTACTAGGGCCTGACCAATATGGGATGTTTGAGACCGATACGATTATAGAGAGGGGAAAATTCACCGATTACTGATGCGCCGGCCGATATGGTGAATTTTTGAGCTTGAATGAAAATAGACCTTTTCTACGTGGATTGTGCACCGATATGACTCTGCAAAAGTACTCAGAAGGTTGCTTTATTAAAACAAATAACTTTATTATACATTATAACATTATACATACAATGTAGTACACTGTCAACCTATTCTAGAAATGAAAACTGAGAAAATAAAGAATTAGTAGAAATAAAATAAAGAGCTAAATTGAACTGTATGTTCAGTATTGCTGAATATTTCAATAAAGAAACTCGCAATTACACTATTTTTAAAACACCGCAAGCATTGTTTTCTGCATTGTATGTTCTGTAGAAAAAGTGTTAATATCAGCGCATATCAGAAAACATATACGCAGATACGATAGATAATGATATGTCTGTGACCGGTCAATATTTGCCGATAATATCGGTGGAGCGATGTATTTGTCATGAAGTCTCGATCCTTTCACTCTTATTCTGCAGTTTGTTTTGAATTAATTTGTATTTCAATTAGGGCCCGGCGATTAATCAAATATTATTTTCAATTATGATTTTGGCTTCCAACGATTAAGAAAGAGATAGAAGATGTTGAATATAGTTTAACAAAATATATGTTTAGGAGTTTTCAGTAGGTTGTGGCAGTACATCAGCGTTACAACAAAGCTGATCTTATTTATTTTGCTCTCATTTATTTTCATTTATTATTTTTATATTATTTATTGAAATGTATATATTTATATATTATTTATTTATCTAGTTACAATTTTTGTATTTGAATTTATTATTATTATTATTATTATTATTATTAATAATAATAATAATAATAATAAATTCAAATAATAATAATAATAATATTATTAATATTATTATTATTATTATTATATTTGTTTATGTATTTATTTTTCTCTTGAATAGCTGTATGAACCCTGTGATTATTGTGTTGTGTTTATGTACTGGTCTTATAATTTTTAGTTTGTGTTTGTGTTATGTCTAATGTTTGTTATGTTTAAGTTCTGAAAAAGAATAATAAAACTATCAATATAAAAAAAAGAAATTTATATATTTATATATTATTTATTTATCTAGTTTAAATTTTTGTATTTTAATTTTTTTGTTGTTGATTATATTTAAAGTTCAAGAAAATCCACTTTTAAAAAGATTTTTAAATAAATGCATGATGTTTTTAAAGTCAATGAGTAATCGTGTTAAATAATGGTGACCTGAATATTGACCAAAATAATAATTATGATTTTTGCCCCTAATTTAAATTAAATGTAGGAGCGCCACAGAACTAGCATGCAGTACCTGAGCTTAGTCGTCTCTGTTCCACCATTCATAAATATTTCATGAGGTTATGGGTAAGGTCGTGCAGCCCTCTGCGTCTGTGTGCTTTGTTTGTGTCCTGGCTGCGTCTCTGTGTTTTCGTGTGGTAGAAAGGTCCGGTGTTATTGTTGTCAGGATGCCTCGCTTTGCACGACTGACTGTCTGAAGGTGGTGCTGATCAGATTATTAACTGATGGCAGCCAAATGAAGGGGGGGCAAAAAGAGCAAAAATGCCCCCAAAAATCTGTGATCGAGGGGCAAAAATTGCCCCCACAATTTTGTGAAAAAAAAGACTTTATATTTTCCATCTCTATCTTGAAAACACACTCACACAAACAAACAGTGCTGCTACATATAAATGCACTGATAATAACAATAGTATGCTTTTTATTTACTCGCATTTAATTTCACATTAGAAACAGCAACTGTATCCACTAATTACAATTTTTTGAAAGTGCCCGCAAATTTTTGTAAATGCTCCGATTTATATAGATAGCGGGGACAAAAGTTTTCTACACTGATGGCAGCTGTATTTGTAAAGCGCAGAGCCGTTTGTCCATAACACCTCTGATATTAAGGGTGCAGTCATCTGCTTGTGTTGTGTTGTTTCAGACTCAAATGCTTTTAGCAGCATCTTTGGTCAGAGTTGTCTAATTTAACTCCATCACAAGATGTAAAGTTCCCTGACGACTCTGCGTGTCTCCTCCGTTGCAGAGCACAGTGCAGATACAGCCATGGTGAATGGTGACGGGCATCATGAGCGCACAGAGGAGACAGAATCAAAGCAGGATGGGAACAGCGAGACGGACGGAGGAGAGGAGTCCAACGAACAGGAGGTGATAGTGATCCAGGACACAGGCTTCACCGTTAAGATCCAGGCGCCTGGGACAGAGCCGTTTGACCTGCAGGTGAGGATCAGTCGTTCATCAGGCCAGGTGTTCAGACAGACACTAGCACTGATTGAAAAATCAAACTCTTTCATTCATTTCAATGAATCTGCTGTCCAATCAAAGTTGTTCTCTATAGAATCCTCTGTAACCTGAGCTGGATATCTCTGCAATTTACCTGCCAATTGTCACGACAGAGATAACCTTCCAGAGTTGTAAAATCCTTCTTGGTAATATTATAAGGGTGTTTTCACACCTGCTCTTTTTAGAGCACTGACCCAACTTTGTTTGGGCAGGTGTGAAAAACAGTAATCGCACTATGGTGCAGATCAAAGCATCTGCACAGAGACCACCTCCTCTCAACGGCCTCAAAGTTTCCCACCAACTACCTGTTGTACTCTGCAAGTTGGGACTTGCATAGTAATGTTTCTGTCACAGAAATATGCACTAACACAGGACCTTCTTTCTGTAATGAGTCTAATACTCAAGCCGGCCTTCAGGGATCATATGAGATGGAACCGGTACTGGTTCAGGGCTGTTTCTGGTCTCAACAAAGGGGTTGAACATTAAAGTCGAGCTGAAACGGAAGTTAGAGCGCCTTTAGTTTCCATGCAGTGACGTATTTCCCAGTAAAACGGAATATTTGCGCGGGAA
>JAOVVB010090872.1:0-13349 GCA_028570985.1 Heterobranchus longifilis
AGTCATTTTAACCATCTTTTCCACCTTTTCCCAAATCTAACCAAGTAGTTTTCTTGCCTAAGTTTTTTGTGAAACAACACTGTGATGAGCGGAAACTGACACACCATTCCTGACACGTGCTAAACTGATGCTGGAGGGGCATCGAGAGCGTCGGGCCTCTGAACAAGCATCAATATTTGACGAGTTGGGAATGAGAACGTGTTCTCTTCTGTGACATTTCAAACGTCTGAGAAAGAGAAATGAAACAAGCAAGATACAAAAACTGACCTAGCCAAACACATCCACCTAAAAATACACACACGCACACACACACACACACACACACACACACACACACACACACACACACACACACACACAATGATATATGAAAAGGAAAATCCTGTTTTGACCCAGTAACATCATTCCTCAAAAACGATTCATTATAAAGACTTGACAACAATGTCAAAATGAAGATGTTGTAGAGGAAATGTGTTAATCAGTGACTAGCCGGAAAAATAGAAATAATCTTCCCTTTCATGAGCATACAAAGCCCGTCATGTGACATTTCACACTGACTGCTGTGTGAGGCATTTGACAAGTTCATCCAGCAGCAGCCGGTACACACTGCGGAGGCTGCCGCCAGCAGACGTGTCCTTTATTCATCTCAAAATCTGCCTGTCCAATTCACACTGAAGTGCAGCTCGACACCTTCCACCTTAACCTGCTCATGCAGCTAAAAACACACTCGTAACAAAACCCATATATTCTTTCAGGATCATAAATCATGAACATTATTTGTTCTTGTGTTTACATACCAGTCACTAAACCAGAACTGAGATGCACCTGTTTTGTAGCCTGGCATCACCAGACTAATTCGGTCCTCTCAGTTCATTTTTGATTTCCAAGACCAAAATGCTTCAGGACGCAACTGGATAGACCGAGATCCAATCAGAGCAGCACGCTGAGAGACACATGTAGGTTGGAGCTTGGTCTGTTTTGAAACAGGAAAACAAATGGCAGCCTGGTCATGAAGTTTCTAACTTTGCAGTGACACAGCACACTAAAAAAAACATTTTAGGTGAGAAATAGGCAATACAGTAACAGAATCTTGATTCATATTTGACGTGAATTTCTGCTGAAAGTCGTCAGGTAACAATGTAGCTTTTTTTTTCATATGCGGTCGGCACAAACTCATTTTACAACTAAACAGAACACTAAAATATGTTACTGAAAACATTTTAGCTGAGAAATATATAATGTAATGATGATGTCAATGATTGAATACAACTCATGTCAATCAAATATTTCTCAAATGAAATCAATAATATGAGTGAGTGGACACAATCAAGTTTAATGGATTTAGTATCTGTTTGTGGTAATATCGATTTCACAATATTTTGAAAAACCAGCCACATGTTGACAAAGGGCTGTCCTCGATTAAAGAAATTCTTAGTTGACAAACACTCGACCATTTGATTAGTTGATTTAATCGACAGATCTGTAAAACTGAGTTTCTGCACAAAGAATCATGCACCACTTTAAATCTTGTGTTTACCAGAGACGCGCTCATAAGTTTCTTGGAAATAAGTAATTCAGCATAAAAAAAACACATAAGAAATGACTAATTGACTAAAGAAATTTTAGTCGACTGAGACCAAAACTATCAATTAGTCGACTAATTGGCAAAGAGGGGGCAGCCCTACAAATTTCATCTACCAGCCCAATGCTATTTTTCCCAGCCCAACGTAATCACAAGTATCCCAATTTGGCAGAAACCAGCCCGATCTGGCAACGCTGATATCTGATATGAGAAGAATCTCCTTAATAACTCCTTAAAATGAGCTCTTTCACACTGTCATAGTTTATTAAACTGATTTTGATTAGATAATGTAGATGGCAGGATGCACATTTCTCTCTTTCTCTCTCTGCATGTGTTTTTTGTGCTGCTGCAGCCTTTACATGAATGTAATGGCTTTCAATTCAGATCTGTGCCATGTTGAAAGTGAGGTAGAAATGTTCAACCCAGTAAGACTGACTTTTACAAGAGAGCATGGTGCTTATTCAGACATGAGACCAACATGTTGAATTGTAGCGTCGTGTTTCTGTAAAGAAAACAGCTGTAGGTAGTGTTAGTGCATTAACAATAGACATTTATAATACCATGCATCGTGATGGATAACCAAATGCTTTGTTCTTTGCCAGATTGATTTAAATGTATACAAACGCAGGGTAGAGCGTTCACTTGAGCTGCTCGGCCTCCATTAAAGCCAGATTTATTGTTGACGCAGGAGGTTAACGGGAGTCCTGCTGTAGTTGCTCACTGGGTAGAATTTGATTTATAGCTCAGTGTCGAACTTCGCCGCAACCCTCGGCGAATGGATGGTACGTGATCAGGCAGTATTATCTTTTAACCGTATCCCCTACAGTAACTGTGTTTGTGCTCTTCCATTTACATTATTATATTAGTGATGGGTCGTTACTACTCCTGTGTAATGGGTGTATTCATGTTGTTTCATTCAGTGTGATAGAAAGTGCTGATCAAGGTTACGAGAAGGGTTGCCATGGAAATGGCTTTGCTAGATGTGTGGAAAAGGAATGTCAGTGGCCCCTTCCTTATTTCCTACCCCCCCTGCTTCTGCACCCTGGCTCAGACCACACCCACCTTTGAAACTCTGCCTTCATTTTGATCTCAACTGCTCACCTGTGAAGTTTCATGACTGCATCTTGCACAGATGTGACCTCTTCTGTGGCACTTCCTGCTACAGCAGGTATGATGGCCAAGTGAAGCTTCATGAAGCATTTTCTGTATTTTCCGAGCCCACTGGATCTCTCTGTTCAACAAACGGTTGAAAACACACGGAACCAGTTCCATTCCTGGAGCCTTTTTCTTTAAATCAAAAGTGTCGTCTAGTGGGGTCAACAAATACAACTAATGCTTCATGAAGCTTCATTTGGACAACACTAACAGTAGGTGTCTCCAGGACCACATTTTTGCCGTGATGACACTCACACAGACTCACAAGGTGAAACCACTACCTGTGTCGCGGCTGGTAATTAAATTAGCACAATCCAGTTGAAAGTAAGGCCCTGATCAGACAGAACGCAGGTTGAAAAACGCGAGGCGCACTGCACTGCCTTCCTGTTGAAGCCGAACAGATCAGACAGAGCGCTTTTTAGCAGCATCGAGCAGATTTTTTTTCAATGACTGCATTCCTCCAACAACGCAGGGTGAGGACCTTAGGGATAGTTTGCTGATTTAAATCCAGCTCTGTGAGCACCGGAGCAGTCCGGAGGTCCGGTCCCGCAGACTGGAACAGCGGAGGTCCGCCGAGATCGGACACCGCCCACAAGATGACACAGAGCTGGTGTTAAATCGACAAAATATCCGTTAGAAAGTTGAGGCAACAGTTTGTTCATATATATATCCTGCAGTTTGCCGAGAGCAACGTTGAAAGTTAGTTAATGTTAGCTTAACACAAAACATGCACCCCCCACTTGTTGTCATTGCGACCTGATTGGACAACAGGAAGAAATCCTTCCTGAATTTGGTTTTTAACTCGATGTGTTCAGGGCGCTCCTGTAAAAAAAAAAGTGAGTTGGTCAGCAATCCAAAAGCAGTGAGAAAAATGCTTCTTTCTCATTGAAAACAATTTTAAAAAGCCGCCCCAGGCTGCTAAAATGCGCCCTGTCTAAGCCTGGAGCTTTTTGGGTGCCTGGACTTAACAGGTGCAATCACCCACTTTGTCCAGTCGGTAATCCAGCCTTGCTCATAACTTCTCGAGCTGCACTAAAATAGAACATTGCTACAGACATCACTTTCTCTGCTTTAACTCCCATGTAGTTCCAGGACTCCACTGATCTGTGTCATCATATCGCGGAGTTATAATGTGTTCAGTAATAAAATAGAACAGCGGGGAAGGTTAAAGTTAAGACCTTAAAGTGAACAGGGAAATTAAGGCGGTTCCCAAATGGCCTGGCTTTATTTCAGAATTTCATTACCTCAATGAGGCACGCCCAGAGGTCAAATACGTTTCATCAGCCGGGATTTGCCACAATGGCTGTCAGTATCCAGCTGTGATGTTCTCCGTATGCTGCAACATGTTACATCAGACCTCTGTATGGAGCCATAGGTGCCTTTGTTCCTTTGAAAAGAGATTTTCTTTTATGTGCCGTCATTGAGGACGGATTTAGCAATGAAATGCTAACAAACACTTAAAGTGGAAACAGACAGCTTTTCAACCCTTGCGGTAGCCGTGATGCTAAAAGGCTAACGCTCTGAAGCAGCAGCAGGCAACATAATATCAGCAGCATCTGCTGTAACAGATATTTTATGGAAGTCTGTTTTGTGGTGTAGAGCACGCCCGTGCTGCACACCTACAGTGATTTACTAAGCAACGGCACAACACTTTGAACTGTCAGCAGCAGCCGCATGGTTGTGTCTAGATTTGCGAAAGTCTTGCGACATGGTTAAGGTTAGACATTTACCTTTACCGTCCAGTTTAGGATAGGTCGTTGGAAATGAGTCTTGAGTGCAGATCTTACCATCTAACCCAGCTACATCCAGAGGAGGAGAAAAAGATTGGCGGGGGGGTACTGAACAAATTTTGCCTAGGGCTCCAAAAATGCTAGGGCCGGCCCTGGATAGCAACACAGTGACCGCTAGCAGCCCAGCCACTGTAGAGCCTAGAAACCCTGATATCACTGCTATGATAAAGGCAGAGTAAAGCACCCGGTATTAATAAGTAGACTTGTTTTACTGGTCTAATAGAAAGAATAAAAACAGTCTATGAATCCTCTCAAGTCCCGGAGCTTGTGCCGTAAAGTGAGACTTAATTTTCCCGGGAGATCGTACCTGGTGGCAAACAGTGAAAGCGAGGGCTCATAGGTAACCAGTCTAAACCCCAGTGGTGTCATCTATAGCCATTACATTGTGCAGTCTACATTAACTATATAATGATTATTTAAAGCACAAGGGTTGCCTATTTCCACTTTATGGTTACAATGCTTCTCCCGCTCAGGTGCGATGTGCTCATTAGACCGCAGGGTTCCTGTTTTATTCTTTATAGCGTGTCACTGTTCAGGTGAGCGAGCTGAATTTACTCTGGGGGAAACCACAGCAAAGTGACTTTGAGACACAACCGCCGTTTATCGAAATCCGCTCCCCGAGGCGTACATTTGAAAAAGTTCCCTTTGTGCGGGCGGACATATCAAATTCAATAATGCGCTGCAAAATGGCGAGCTATAATCATCTGACTGTGATTGTGTCTTTCTCTCTTCTTCTCTCTTGACAATGTTTTTACCAAAGCAAAGGAGCTTTAAAAAAAAGGCAGAAAATGCCAGAACCACTAACACTGGGATTGTGCCTCAGCTATTCTGACATTGAGTGGAGTCATTTAATTTACATATCAAAGGGACTCCAGGAAAATCAGAAAACCTGCACAACCCATGAAGCGCTGCTCTATCGCTCTCAACGAAGCATCTGAAGAAACAGAAAAGGGGGGGGGGGGAGAGAGAGAGAGAGTGGCAAAGAGTGATTAGAGAAGCTGGTGAGGCAACGGGGGGAGACAGATAGACAGGAAGAAAAATGAAGCGTTTTGTATCGCACATCCAAAAGGTGTCTCTTCCTCACAAAAGGTGTTTTCTCTCATAAAAGGCCTTATTGCACAGAGGGCCTGGGAGTAAATTAACTAGAGAGGAATTGGTGCTGGGATGCTGGGGTGTGAGGAGGAGGAGGAGGTGTCTTCAGGGGGGATTCTTGCTCATTTTTGTGTTCCCTTGTATGAGCGGCAGGGGAATATTGCTCATGTCACTTCCCTGTGGTCCTGACTGCATAGTGGAGGAAAGTGGGCCAATCCCACCGCTGTCAGCAGACCGCTCTCATTCCCAGGTCGTCAAATACTGACGCTTTGTCACGCACAAGGCAGCCTTTAGCATCTGTATGAGCCGCACTGGGCTTTCAACTAAAGGTCTTTGCACACTCTTGTTTTTGGCTTTTTGCCTTTATTGATAGTACAGCTGCAATACATGATCATAAACCGTTTGTGTAATATCATACAAATATAGGTCTATGTACAGCAGTTCATAAATATCATACGAACGCATGTCCCGTTTTAAATACATGTCCCGGTCACGCGTTAGACACGTCATTAACACTGCGATGAATGCTGTGAAACTGGAAGAATTTGGTAGGTTTAGACAACAACACTGTTTAGGAAATAAAACAACTTGGTATTGTTGCAATAAAATCACATTAAAATTCCTACTTCTTACTTCCGGTTGTGAAACGGGATTAATTCGGTAGGTTTAGGCTACAAATATACTTAGTTAGGTTTAGGCAACAAAACGACCACAGGGATTGGCATTAAAATCCCTACTTCCGTGTTCTGTTTTAAATGTGACAGTGGCGTGATACACATGTACTGGAAGTCTGGTCTCCTGCGTGTGATGGAGTCACGAAACCTTTAATGACAGGCGAAGGTTTTGGAGTCGGCGTGTAAACATGATTGACACAACGTGAGTATTTATTCGTATTTATTTTTAAACTTGCAACAATTTTGGATGAAAAATACAGGACTTGGGCTGCAAAGGCCAAAACTCCAATGTAATCCCATCCCAGTGTAGTATAAAGAGCAACAAAGTCCACATAGGGAGGATGTCGGGGTGAATGTATGAGTCATGTATGAGACCGCTATTCATGTCCTGTGTGAAATCAAAACTCAACATTGACATATTTACATTGAATACTGAACTTACCTAACAAACACTTATTTTAACCCAAATCATGAATGTTTTCCTGAACCTTACCGAATGGTTTCAACAAGTCCTCAAAACCATACGACCACATAGGTGGATTGTTTCCTCTAATACGACCCACAGGTGTGTTTCCTAAATTAGCGTGGCAGGAGATCCTCATACCTAAACGCAATGGTCACAGTTTGGTTAGATTTAGGCAGCAAAAACACTTGGTTAGGTTTAGGAAAAGATCGTGGTTTGAGTTAAAATTTGTTACATTATTTCACTTCCATAAGTACACACGTGACGTAGTTCTGTTTGTTACCTTAAGTTAAAATTACTCAACGTTGACTTTTAGTTTAAAATTGGACACTAACAGTGGTCTCCATGTTACATGACTTCCTGCTTTGCTCCCGTCATAATTACTACCACCACTAGAGGGCGGCGCCTCACAAGAAACATCAATATGGGTCATAATAAGATGCTTGTACAAACAACCTGTGGGTAGGGTTGGGTATCACTTAATTTTATCGATTCTGATTTCTGCTTATCGATTCCAGTTCTTATTGATTCCCAGTTTCGACAGAGGTCAAATGTTTAGAAAACAAAAATATCTTTATTCTTTTCAGTGCTTACTTTTACTTTTATTGTTTCATTAAAATAAGTCAATTTAAAGTTAGTTGGATTCGGTTCTAATCGGTTCTGTTTTCGGTTTCCAGCCCTACCTTTGGGGTCGTTTTTTGGGGGAAGACTGTCTCAATAGTTTTGTTTCCTAAAAATAACCAATTAGTTTTAGACCACAGTGGAGCACCATAGTTTGACTTATTGGTCTACCCAGTGCGTTAAAAACTGATCGAGTGGTACACATCAGAGTTTTGTGATGTTAGAAGTACTAGACATAAACACTAAAAATATTAAAACTGCACCAGATGAGAATATTCTGGCTGATTTGCTTGTATCCACAGCAGCAAGAAGTCTGTAAAATCTGCAATTAAATGTTCTTAGCAAATGTATAACAGTTTGTAAAAGACTGAAAAAGCAGTAATGTGTCTCAGGGTTCCTTACTGTTGAATAGGTGCAGTAGGAAGCGGCTTTCAATTTAACCTTAATTACTCATACTGACATACGAACATCCTCATTTATAAAACTGCACTTCAGAGGATCAAAGGATAATAAAACTCAAATGAAAGAGCAGTGTTGATGTGGTTGGTTAATACAAACTACACAAAACAGAAGAGACACCATTCATTCAGTCAGAGCCACATCACACTGTCCTTATCCTTGAAACAATCTATAGACTCATTTAAAAATAATCCCTCTCAATCGTCACTGCAAGGGTGTGCTGATGTCTGTATCTGCATAGACCCCGCCCTCTGCGGGGTATTTTGCTGAGGTTGGGATGTTTGTAGGCGTGGCCAGACTTTGAACCCCATGTGGAGGTTTAGACCCCAGCCAATAGCAGAGCCCCCCCCCATCCCCAGGTCGTCACACGGTCAGACTGACTGTATGATCCATACAAGGCAGCCTGGAGTGTCTATATGATACAAAGCAGTGGTATTTGATGGTGAGTGGGTTGTTAATAACGGGTTGTTATTACATCATTGTGTGTTGCATGCACTGTAACAGACTCACATACATTGAAACTCACCACACAAATAAAAGCATTAGTTATTCGATGTGTTTGCACCCAGGTGAGAATCAGCACACAGCAGCTATTCAGCTATTTACACCCGGCCCATCCCCCCCCCGCCTCCCTGTAGTATAAATAGCGATAAAGTACAAGTGGGGTGGAGGTTGTGGTGGATGAAGGGGTTAAACACAGGACTTTACCCAGGAGACTGAGGTTTGCGTCCCGCGAGTAATTTATTTTTTACACTTAGCTGACTTATTGTTTTCACAGTTTGGTTAGATTTTAGGCAACAAAACAAATTGGTTAGGTTTAGGCAAAAACAACTAGTTGGTTAGGTTTAGGCAAAAAAAAAAAAAACTCGGTTAGGTTTAGGCAACAAAAATACTTGGTTAGGTTTACCAAGCCACTCTTCTGGTGAAATGATAATTAAATTCTTCGTGCACAGGCCTATAGGCAATAAAATAGACAAACCCATGTCGACCTGAGCCTTCGACGAACTTCAACCAAAGGTCATGGTTTTTAAAGCCGTCTCAGTCAACAGTCACATTTTAACCACATGAACACGATCCTTTTTTGGAACTGTCATACAGATAATTTGGGAAGGCACTGACAAACAACATATTTTGTCATTTAGTTGTCGTGCAGATATGAGGACTGGTGAGTGACATTGTGCTTCCCATGTAAAGAGCCAACAACAAAATGAATGAAGAGCTCTCATAGCTATCCCAAAAGCCTTAGGAAATATCAAAATGCATACAGCACATTGTCAGTTTCCCTTTGGTTCCTAAAAAGCAGACATTTTAAAGCAAAGAGGTCAGTCCAGTTCACATTCCCGTAGAGAGTCTGGCGGGTCTAGCTGTCAAATCCCTGTGACTTCACTGCATGATGGAAAGTGGGTTAATCCCAGCACTGTGAAGAGTCAAATGGCACTTCGACTCTAGTTTTGCAGAAGGGGAAAACTTGACGTTTTTCATACTTTCAGAAAAGGAAGGATTTTGGAGACATGGGATTGTCCAGCAGCTATAACTGCAACTGTTTTACTCATGTGGCTGGTTCATATCCAGCGGGTGAGTGTCAAGAGGAGCACTTTGACATCAGAGGCAGACTCGAATGAAGTGGCGGTTTCACATGTCCCTGATGTCGGATTTCTCCATGTTAAAATGAAAGGTTATATCAGGACTCGAGAAACATTCACAATGCCGTTGGAAATGTCAAAACACACTGGCATTAATGTAAAACGGCTCTCGCTCCACTGTAGAGACTCTGTGGGGGTATTCTTGCTGTCAAGTTCCAGTGGGTTTTCTGCAGTGTGATGGCAAGTGGGCTAATTCCACAAGAGTATAAACTCTTCGGGACAATCTGATTTCTGAGTTGCAAAACATAAACGTATCTGTCAGCACTATGGGAAGGAGACTTGATTTAAACTCTATCACTTTTGACACTTGCACTGTCAATTTCCTCCCCAAGTGCAGGCCAGGATACATGACACAGCTGAAAAGACATTGTAGTCGTGTCGTAAAATTCAACACTATAAATCACCACAGGCAATGTTCTCCCGGTGACACTCATTCAAAAGGTCATAGAAAATGTCAACGGGGGCAACTCCAGCCTCAGGCCATGATCACACAGGAGAAAGCTTTTTTGTAATCATTGAGCTGCAGTCGTTGTCTCCTCGAATTATGCATCTCTTCTAAAAGATAAATTTAGTTTTTTACAACCACATTTGCATAGTCTGGCCATCCTTCCGATCAGTAAAATTAACATGACATTGTTCTGGGAACATGACGACATTGCACCACAAGAAGTCCTATTGGGGAATAAACAAACAGTCAGACTCTTTTGGAAGAGAAATGAAGGTGAACTGTAAAAGTATTGCTCAAACTAGACATTGTCGACATCTGTCAGTTTAACTTTGAACCGCAGTGCTTGCCATAGTTGTTCAGGAATTATTAGCAACATTTCGGGTCTGCTTGCTTTCAGTTTTACCAGTTTTACTTTACCGATAAAGTTGCTTAGATAATTTAACTTAAATCCTGGTTTGTTAACAACCTTGTTACGACCAGGGATGAACAATCCATTTGATCGGCCTAAATATGCATTTAAAGTTAAAGCAGCAGAAGGCATTACCAGAAATTGACTGAAAATTAGATAGATACCTTTTCTCCACTTTGGGGACTTTGACCCTTCCACAGTTTGTTTTCAGTTCATGACAGTTAAGTCACCTAAAAATGTCTTGTTGAGTGTTCGGTTGCACTTTGCTAACTAAGCTACCCAGCTGCTGTAGCACTAGTGTTAGCTACTAACTAAAGGGAAACTGATGATTTTTTAACCAGCTCCGTGTCACTGCAGCAAACAGCGTAAGCATCTGGAGCTCACCTGCCGGCAAAACTCCACCAGCTGATGCGAGTCATCCGGTGGAGTTTTGAAATTCTGCAGTTTCCCGCTTTAGTGGTTAGCTAAACGCAGCAACATTGAAATTACATCAGCTTATCGCTTCTCTCCAGCTCCACTCTCTTGTCCAAATATGGTAACATCTGGTTGTAATAAATAGGGCCTGATCGATATGGGATTTTTGGGACCGAAACCGAGGGAAAATCCACAGATTACTGATATAGTGAATTTTTGAGCTGGAATGAAAATACACCTTTTCTATGTCAATTTTGCACCGATGAGACTATGAAAAGGTACTCAGAAGGATGCTTTCTTAAACAAATAACTTTATCATGATTATACATTATACAATGTATTACATTGTCAACCAAATCTAGAAATGGACACTGAGAATATCAATAATACATAAAAATAAAATAAAAAGCTAAATAGTACTGTGTGTTAAGTATCAGTCAATTGCTGAGCATTTAAATAAAGAACTACATGGACGCTGATACCGATAGATACGATATGTCTGTGACAGGCCGATATCAACCGATAATATCGGCCGACCGATTTATCGGTCTGGCTCCAGCAGTAAACCAAGATGGCGGTGGCCAAAATGCCAAACTTGAGGCTTCAGAACAGTAGTCCACAAACCAATGGGTGATGTCACTGCTGCTACGTCCATTTTTTATTTTATTTTCTAGTCGATGCTAAGAGCACAGGACTGAGGGGGTATGGAGTAGAGTTCAGTAACCTGACCACTGTGTCCCGATAAAGGGTCATGTGTCAGGATTATATTTTTGCCATGTTTAGCTGAGAAAGACCTTTTGAGTTTACAGCCATGTTCATTGTCTGACATTTGGAAAAGGTAAAGTTGATCTACTAACTGGTAAGGCAGATGAAGTATTGTGTTAAGATGGTTACACGCTGCAAGAAGCAAGTAGAAGTTATTGTGCTGGTAGGCCGCTGTGCGACTCCCACGGGTGACAGCTGTATGAATGTGTGAGGCACCGCTGGGAAAGAGCATGCATGCTCAGCAGATCTTCTCAGAATAAAAGAAAGGTTTAAATAATGCATTTACCTTAATGAAAAAAAGAAAGAAATTAAATTCACAATGGTGAAAACTTGGCTAATCCCATCAGCGGAGACTTGCAGGTTGACATCAATACTATCACACTGTGTCAGTATTACATACTGTGTCGGCATTAAACCGCAGAGCAACCTTGCTTTAATGGAAAACAAATGATGGCAGATGCTTCGGATTGGG
This sequence comes from Heterobranchus longifilis, assembly GCA_028570985.1. Lineage (NCBI taxonomy): Eukaryota > Metazoa > Chordata > Actinopteri > Siluriformes > Clariidae > Heterobranchus > Heterobranchus longifilis. Next base: position 11,988 of record JAOVVB010090872.1, read on the forward strand.
AGGGTTAATACTTTTTATGGATTGTCTGGGGAGTGTCGCAACAGCTGGCTGATGAGAACTGGGCTAATCTCATCAACGGGACGGTCTACCATAGGTTTCATTAAACTTCAGAATCGGAGGAAAATTAACTTTTTGTTGATTAACCTCTATACGAGAAACTTAAAATCGACTAGTATCAGAACAAAGCAATTGTGTGTCTTTTGTGTAGAAGTGTGCCCTCACAAAGTATCATGTTTTATTAACTCTTTGCTCCTTTTAAAGTGCATGTGTGCAAGAGGCACACTCCTGTTCATCATTGTTGTTTTATCCACAACATCTTTTCAAATGTAGCTGCAGATTCTTGTGCTGCCATCGTGCTTGTAGCCCGAGGCTTTCAACTAAATAGAGAGCAAACGTACCAGCAAAGCCCAAACAGTGGCATTTCCAAGTACGCTAATGAGAAACAGGTTATTTCTACACACTATGGTGCGTGTATAACGAGACAATGTGGTAGACTTGCTGGTGGAAAAATGATTACATTGCACAACGAGAGGGTTTCTTATTATGCATAGCCTCTGGTCAAATAACTCATATTTTCTGTTTAACCTATGCAGTGGAAAGGATGTAAGAATCTCTATGGAAATCCCTTCTCTTGGTTGCAAACACGGTTGACCTTTTTGAGTTCTTTCTCTTTGTGGGAAGCATGAAATCAAATCATGTCCGATTTGACTGGGGACAGAATGGGTTTGCGTTGTCGTCAATTTCACTGCCTCAAACTTTTCTGCCATCTGCGATTGTGCATCTTGCGGTCTGTGCTTGTGCTTGGATCTTGTCCGCAGAGTAGTAGTCGGATCTAAAAGTTCAGCCTCAGACAGTACAGACGTTCACATCCCACACACAGTATCTCCCATCAGGATGGACAGCATCGATCTCTTTGGGCATGTGAAGATCCTCCAACAGTGGAGCGCAGAACACAAGGACTGCTCAATGTCCAAACAACAGACACATTTATCAATCAGAGAGAGATTCACTGAGTACATTTACATGTACATTAATATTTCACTATTATTCAGAATATCACAATATTCCGAATTTGATAGGGGTCATGTAAACAGCATATTCTGTTTGGATATTCAGAAAAAGGGCCTTTTTCCGAATATAGCATTTTCCGATTAAGACGTGGGATATGCCAGTATAATTCAGGTTTTAGAAGCATTGTTTGGACATTTATTCAGCACTTTTGTGACAGTCAGCTCTGTGTGTTGCTATGGTTGTTGTACATAAACCAACAGTTTGCAAGGCTTGGGTAGAGATGCATGTACAAAAGAAAAGCCTACAATGCTGGTCGAAAAGAGAAACAACTACTGTTAAGACCACGTCTGA
>JAOVVB010090882.1:0-13349 GCA_028570985.1 Heterobranchus longifilis
TTAAAAGCATGTTAAAACAGTAGGAGTAATAATAATAAAATTAAGATATAATGCATAAAAAGTGCAGCAGAGATCATATAAAAGTGTAAAATGAATACATAGAATGCATAAGAACAACAACATGAAATCAGTAGTACTTTTGCTGTGTTTCAAGGTAGACTTTGGTCCCAGTTTTTGCATTGAGGCATCAGTGGTGGTACATTGTGGCCGTTACCAAGACGTAAACTTCCAGTTTTTCCGTACCAGTGTACACTTTAAAATAAACGATGCATCTAACTCTCGCTTGAAGCAATGAGCTAATAATTCTTCAACAGACTCGTCAGTGTACTGTCACGTTTCTTCTAAACCTTGATTACCACAAAATAAATGTCATCCTAAACTGAGATAAGATAGGATTTCAGAATTTTCTGTATCGAGGCCCCAGTACTGTATCTCTCTGTAATCTCTGTTTTCAGTGTTGGCAGACAACGACCCCTTTGCAGATGAAGATGAGGGGGAAGCCTTCGACTTTGATGACAGCGGTGATGACATCCCTGAGGCTGACCGCCCACCCCCTGCACCTCCCGCTCCTCTAGCCCCCGGCAGCAAAGATCAGAGCCAAGACACGACGGAGGCCAGTCACCCCGAGGGCCATCTCCCCGGCCCGGACCCCCCAGCGGCTTCCATCACATCCGACACAGCTCCATCATCGGCAGACGCAACAGCTGCCACAGGCGGATCCTCCGCAGCAGGCGGAGCAACAGCAGAAGGAGAGGGGACATCTGCTGCTGAGGGGCCTGATGACACGGAGACAGATTTACCACCACCACCACCACCACCTCCACCCCCTCCGCTTGATGATGACGCAGAGACGCATCCTGGAAGAACAGGTTTGCAACCCAAAAGTGTTGACATTTTATTCTTGGCTCCAGGCGAGTGAGAGTGTTTTAGCCTTTCCTTAGAGCAGAAATTCCTCTGCACCAAAGTTTGAAAATTAGTTTACAGCAATCAAGAATTCTCCACATTCTCCTGTCATGTTTTTGTACATTATCTGGCTCTAACCCAGCCCCTTCAGCTCAGGCTAAAGTGGGGCAGTCTGTCTCTCTCGTGACACCTTGTATCTCTGGCTGCCTGGTGCTGGAGGTTGTCTGGCTTTTATCACTGAAAGCCGTGACAGCAGCAGCAGGCAGGCCTAGGCTCTACTTATTCTCACTCACTCACTCATTCTGTAGTGAAGAGGTGTCAACACTGCACTCGTTCTTCAGCTTTTACCCTCATAAAGCACGTGTGATCTGAGCACACATTGCGCACTTTGTATTTCTATTAACATGAGAAACCTCCATTGGCTGGATGAACCAGTATACCAGTTTTAATTTACTGTGTGATGTGAATTTTTCATATACACCGACACTGGTGCATCGCTGAAACAATTGCTGTAACTCTTCAATAGGCAGCAAAATATATCAAATATATTTACTAATATAATATATATGCTAATGGGTGTAAGTTTTAACTCAATAATTAATAACCCACAACTAACAACAGTTAACAACAATTTGACCCAATTGGGTTAAAAAAAAAGGTAAAAGGAATCACACAAATGTAACACTAATAATTGTACATTTACAAAATTACACCACCGAACGGCATGTTTTTATATTCTATGTATGTACAGTAGAATAAGCCACTATAAACCTATAATAATGCCCAGTCATGCAGAAAACAAATAAAAATTCTGTGATAGATACCGTGAAACTGCCAGAATCTTAAAAGATACTGTGATACAATTTTTTGGTCATGCCACCCAGCACTACTACATTCATAACATATCCCCTGATTCTCGCCTCTCAAATTGACCGCTTTAGCACTACACACTACACACTACTGCAAAATGTCACCTCTTATCCTAACTTCACTCTGTATCATTAACCAGTGCTGCTCAAAAATTCCCACTCTGGAAAAGCGTCCTCATTCTGAAGGTCTAAAACTGAAATCGGTTGTAACAAAGATAGAAGCAAAGGGATCTTTTTAACCGATTCAAAATGGGGCTTTGTGAGGTGGGCCACCTGTGCAGATCAGTTTGTAGCACATGATAGACCCAGGTGTGGCAGAGCACTGGCTGTTCACACATGATCCATACAAGCAAGTGGCGCAGTGCAAATGACTGACCGTGTGTTCACACCTGACACGAATAAAATAATCTACTCGCTTAATTCGCACGAGTTTGGACGCTGGAATCGCACAAGTCCAACTCGAATGCACGAATTGTGAAAAAAGTGACTCAAGCAAGCTACACCGGAAGCCCCCAAAAACTTGGACGGTGCCCCCAGAGGCTAAATTGACGTCAGTAAAAAAGAGACAAAAGACGATGGGTTCCGAGATTGCAAGTAATGCGATCATGTATTTTACAATTTGTTTCAATATCATAGGGAGCCTTAGTGTGTAGTTTTAAAACCCGGAAATTAATTAGCGTTTTAGCACTTCCGGTTCTCTCATCTCAAAGTCAATGTGTTTTTGTTGAGACGTCTAAAATAAGGTCTGTGGTTAAACACAAGCTTCAGAGATTTTCACGTTTTGTTCTATGACATAAAATGTGTTGCTAAAATACCCTGCTGGTGAATTTCAAAGCTTTAATGTGTCTTTAAAAAGGCGGTTGCTAACAAGTGGCTAAATGAGACTACAGAGGTTGTCGAGGACATTAAACGTCACTGTCGGCTTAGTAGAGCGATGGTGAAGTCATGTGACCATGGTGTAGTTTGTTTATAACGTTAGCTTTTTACTTTCTGAAACCTTAAAAGTGGTGTTCATTAGCGAAGATGATCTTGCTAAACAAAATGTGTAAGTATCACAAACTTGTGTTCGCCACAGAGCTTATTGATGGATCCAAAATCCAATGGAAAAATCCCATAGGCATTTTGTCGAGGGAAGCAGGGCGACTTCCTGGTTGGCCTACAAAAGTACGTCATCCCTGATGTTCCCGATTGCACTAATCCATATTGCGATTTCGATAAAATTCCCTCGCAGACACCCGGCTCATAATACTGCAAATGCAGCAAGGCTACCGCTTTCATCAGTGCGCCATGTGTTACCTCATTCGCCGATAGTTAGTGACTTAACAGACATTTATTTGAATGAAAACCTTTCAGATTATGACTTTACATTTAACAAGAGTAACCCCCTAAAGCCCCTTGTTTCATATCATACTTTTACACTGAGCTCATTTTGGCTTTGCAGTTTTCAGAAGTTTTAATGGGACGCAACTGCCCTGGCTGTTGGTTTGGTTTCTTGTCGGAGTATGTGCAATTAATATCTTTGTTATTTCCTTTGGAGGTGACAGCGTATGAACATGTTTATGCAGTCTTTTACTAATCTCTTCCATTAGTTTTGTGGCACATAAACTGATTCATTTCAGTCAAATCCTGCAAGTTAAGAGACAGTTCAGTGTAAAGAACTTCTTACAGTGGATGGGAGACAGGGATGCTTCAGGGACTGCAAAAAAAAGTTCTTCTTTGTCTATTGTGTTGTTTTTGTCAAGTTGTTTTCGAACGGTTTCTGCGTTACGGATGACATTTGCACATTCAGTCTGAACGTTGGCGCTCCTCGACGGAGGCTGAGGACACGATGACGCAGGAGAGAGACTGAGAAAAGTTCCCGTGAATTTGAGGAACTGGATTTGATTTGTATTTGCAGCGTGTGGAATGTAAAAGTTTGCCTGGACTAAAAACAGACATTTGGACCCGGTCTCGTCCGACACAACTCATCTTCCAAACCGAACCACTTAGTTTCGCATATAAACTCTGTGTGTAATAATCAACCACCGCCTTGGAGAGAAACTCAACCACTGAGACTTCATTCCTCCTGCCTCCTTTCCCGTCCGCTTAGTCGTTATCCGGCCAATAGGACGGCAGATCCTGCATTCACGCTCACTGCTTGTCAATCAACAGATTCATTCAACTTTAATTAAACGAGCTCTGTGTTATTGATCCATTCAGCTTAGAGTCACAAGCTTCCACTTCCCCATAAAAACAATAAGATACTGTTAACATTTTGTTTTATACACATGGGTTTATTTGTGGTGATGATCATCAAACACCCTGTTGCACCCAATAATGTATTAAGTTCCTGAAAATGTAATAACATTTGCAGTTAACCTGATCGAAAATGTAATAAAACCCCATAATGTAATAACTTGACCAATAATGTAATAAAATGCCCTGACTGATATTGTAATAACATTATTACTGATAGTGTAATACCTTTCAGGTGGGTCTTTCTTTTTCAAAACTGATGATGTAATATTTTTGACGGTTAATGCAATAATGTAAACAGGTATGCTTTAGGCTTTATGTAGAATTTGAAATTTACAACAGAAGACAAGCGGTGCCTTATCAGGCAAAGATGCATTCAACTAAAATCCCTATCAGTAGGAAATTAACCCACCCATACCCATAAAAAATAAATAAAAACAACATATAAGTCCTAGAGTTTATATTTCCAAACATGAAATCAGTGTCAAATGTTTGTGTTTTTGGTACACTAACATGACACAATTACACATTTTGTATACTTGCACACTTTTCAGAGAAAAAAACCCATTATTGCATTATCTGTCAAAATTATATTATTAGTTTTGGGTAATAAAAAAAAGACCCACCCAAAAGGTATTACATAATCTGTAAAAATGTTATTACAATATTAGTCTGTACATTGTATTACATTTTTGGTAAGTTAAGTGCAAATTTTCAGACGTTATTATTACATTATTGGGTGCTACCCCCCCCTGCCCCCGAAAAGTATCTTTAACTAAACAGTACTTGTGTACTTCTGTATAGATCTGATATGCATCCAGGTGGACGATGCTTTTAAACTGACACTGCAAAAAGGCTCTGCATCCACAAGCTTACTTTATTTGCTCCGGTTATTTGCAGCAGTTCAGCTCGTCCTTGGGGGGGGAAATGTACTTTTGGGATCAGGATCCTGTGATCCTTTGACTGCAGATGTACAGTACGAGACTTAAAGGTCCACGGAGCGAAAAATGAGACAAAGCAGGTGTGAGTTTGTTGCTGCATTAAAGGGTTTGTGTACTAAGGAATGTGTGCGGACAGCACTGGTGGCTGTCCTTGTATCTAGAGATTTAAGCCTTTATACATAGTATAAATATATATAACCTTTATCTATTTTAATCCACACACTATTTTGTCGAGTACGGAGCACCTCTATTTCTGTCTTTAGAGAGTCTAAATATCATTTATTCATTTTTAAAGCTTTACTTGACTTTCTTCAACCTCGCTCGTTTTTGGGGGAAGAAAAAGGTGAGTAGTTATCACTGTCCTAAACAAAGGATACATGAAAAAGATCTTATTCTTCAAGCCACATGGCTTTGATAGGAGCAATGATATACAGAACAATGTACAGTATTTTTACCCCTCTTAGGAGATGAACCACTTTGAGAAGAGGCTGAAGGATGACGTTTGAACGCACCATTACAACCCGACATTCATCAACTGTACGGCCTACAGCGAATATAGTTTTTTCTCTTTCTCTCTTTGCATTGTTAATTGCCACTGAACAGAAAAACAGAAGCTCTCTAAGGCTTTCTATTAATGTGTACAGTTTATCTCCTGGCCTGCCGCCATTTATTGTTGATCAAGTTAACCAACAGTAACAGAACAATAAATATATGTTTTTATATATACACTTTGTGCCATTGTGTTATTGATGTTGTGGTAGTCTTGATTTTAACAGGACAGATTGTAGATGTTTCAGCCAGTGGTTCTGTACTTGAGTTGATTAAGACTCAATTTATGGTGATGATTTTTTACTTGAGTCTATTTCACTGCTATGCAAGTATTTTATTATCTTTAGTTGAGTTACAGTTTTGCGATTAGAAGTGGTTTGTGTGATGAAACCCTTCGTTTCCAGTCATTTTGCACCTGGACTGATGCTACTGATTTCATCAGTCCACTGATTTCAGCAAAATAAGAACCATCCTCAAGCCCTGGGCTTATAATGAGCCTTTAAATTATTTACAGTGACCATACTAAAATTGGAAACATATTAATCTTCTCAGGAGTTTTTAACATCAAACAAAGCCCTGTGACTGTTTTAAACTCAAGAGAAACCTGCAATTAATTGTTTTTTTGTTTTTTTGCGTGCCTGCGTGTGTGTGTGTGTGTGTGTGTGTGTGTGTGTGCGTGCGTGCGTGCGTGCGTGCGTGCGTGCGTGCGTGTGTGCGTGTGTGAACTTAAGAACTTGCATGCATGTCTTTTTTGCTGGTGTTTCTCTAAGTAACCTGTGTATCTTAAAAAAGAGCAGCGTTTAGTCCAGAGAGTTATTTAGTTATTAATTAAATCTTCAATCTGATATTCCTGTCAACATAGATGGATGATGGATGTTTTTCAAAATATTAGATTTAAGATTTAAAGCTACTCTGATTTAGTTATAGTGCCCAACAACAACAACAACAACAACAATAACAACAACAACAACCCCGAAGCACATTTCTTACCAGCTCACGATTGACCAGTAACATTAGAAAACAAAGTTAAGTGGCTAAAAATGACTTTTTGACTGACTGTTTTGGCCAACTCAACTATAGATTGGAGCCTGACTAATATGGGATTTTTGAGACTGATACCAATTTTAAAGGGGAAAATTCACTGATTGGCAGCCGATATAATGAATATTTGAGCTGATATGAAAATAGAACTTTTATGTGGATTGTGAATCGGTTTTGCAAAGGTACTCAGAAGGCTGCTTTCTAATGTATGATTACATTTTCAACCAATTCTAGACATGAACACTGAAGAAATAAAGAATAAATTAAAATAAATAGCTAAATAAACATCAGTACTGTATGTTTAGTACCAGTCAATTGCTGACCGCATTCTGCTGGACTATATGACACAATTTCTAAATCACCCCAAGCATCGTTTGGCACATTATATGTTCTGTAAAAAAAAAAAAGGTTTTCATATCAGTGCATATCGGAAAACATATAGGCCTGTGCCGATACCGATATTTCAGTGACAGGCCAATATCAATAAATCAGTCAGGTTCTACTATGACTTTTGCAACATTAGTATGAGTCACACACAGACTCAGTATTGGGACTTGAGGTATTTCTGTGTCAACATCACTACAGTAGCTCCACCACCAGATGGAGACATTCAAAAGGCAAAGAAAAACCAGAATGCACCATTCTCCTGCTGTTAAGCCTCTTACAAGCTGATTATTGTGTTTACTTTGACTTTTATTAATGCCACATTCCACTCAGTGTGGCTGAAAGCTGTGAAAACATGCTGTAGGAATTTTACAGGACAAACTTGAACATATTTACAAGCATTTACATTGCCTCATAAGGACACAGTTGAACCAATAAGATGAGATGGTGCTGTCTTGACGTAGATACCATCATCCATCCATCATCCATCCATCCATCCATCCATCCATCCATACACACATCCATACATCCATACATCCATACATCCATCCATCCATCCATCCATCATCCATCCATACACACATCCATCCATACATACATCCATCCATACACACATCCATCCATCCGTTTCTCACTCATCTTTGTAATTGAAAAAGAGGAAATCCTTTCAATCCACTCTTCTGTGTTATACAGTAACAGAAAACTGCATTTGGATCATTCTATTTCATTATTTCTGTGAATTTTTGTGTATTTCATGTTGCATGTCAGGAAAAATCTGCAGGTGAGAGAGGTTTGTTTGCTCAGACAGCATGTGGTGTTGGCAAACAAAGTTGAGTTTTAATCTCATTATTCCTGTTCATCATGCTCTGTTTGTTTTTCTGTCTTCATCCGCCATCCCATGTGACAGCCGCAGCCGAGAACATGGCCACCAAACACAAACCAGAGCGAGAGTTAAACAGAGAGCACTGTATCTGTTGAAACTGCATCCTGTGCTACGTTTGATGCAAGTCTTTACATTATTTACCTGACCCTCATCTGCAGAAAAAAAAAAAAAAAAAAAAAAAACAAGATTTACTGTTACAAAATGTTCATTGCCCAATTGGAGGAATACAATGTGTTGTGTAAAACTCCTTTTGATGTTTACTATTACATTTACAGTGTTGGTGTTGTGCATCTCTTCCTGGATCCACTGGAAATCTTTGTGCCTTCGTTTGAAATCCACTGCATTAAGGTGAGTATATCCTGTTGGCAGTAATCCTCATGTTGATCAGTCTGGATCCAGATTCATCCTCCAGTAGGTTTATTACCTGCATCCTGATTCCATTTACTTAATCAATAATCTAGTTGAATGAGGTCAAAGCAAAGTGGGGGTCAGGGACTCTGCAGAGGGGCTATAGCAGATCCTCAGTAGGCAACAGTGAAAAACCTACTCTATATACATTTTAAAATTCTAAATTCTAAAATACTCTGCTATGATTAATATTTTTGTTTAACATGGTTTTCCCACAAAAAAAAATAAAAATAAAAATGGATATTAGCCCCGCCCACCACCGCTGCCATAGTTACACTAGTCACTCCTAATGCCCCAGCCACAAGTGACTTGATTGGTTCTTTAGACATATGATGTCATAAAACCTGGCTGCCTGAATCTGGATTTTTGAGACTGTTGTTGGCAAACTGCAGTTTCAAGGAAGAAATGCTCCGCGATGGTGTTGACTTCTCATTTCACTCATATGTCTTGTAACACATAAAAAAAACACCATATTTAACCATGTTAACATGGTTAAAAACTTGATTTTCACAAGAGGGGCTCTTTAACATCAATTATGTACGATAAAGTAAAAGTAACTGTGATAAGTGATATTGTCCCTGGAAAGGAAAGGAAAGTATTAATCTAAATTCAATTGTTTTAAATTTAGAATAATAACAGCAAGTTGAGGACTCACTTCACAGGCCATTCACTGACACAACTGCTCACCATTTACAAAAACAAAAACAAAAACTTTTTCATTTCTTTTATTTTTTATCATTTCAGTGTATACATCTAAAGGGAATTGTACAAAGATAATAATAATAATAATAATAATAATATAAAGGGGTAGGTGTAATAAGCTAAGGCTTCAGCTTACACATTTTCAGTCAGCATAAAACTGTTTTGATATGTCACTACTTCAAAAGTAATGATTTATTATTGTTTATTTATTTATTTATTTATTTATTTATTTATTTATGTGTATTTGAGTTGTGTGAGATGAAAATGACCAAAATAAACTAAACTAAATATTACATCAACTAATCAAACATGTAAAGGTCCCATTATTGTAAGAGTTAGATTTCCATTTCTTCTTTTATTACAAAGCAGGTCTAGGTGTTATATAAATACTGTGAAAGTATCAAAATGCTAAATCCACAGAGAAATGCACACAGTCCGTATTCAGATACCGGTGCCTTTAAATGAGCCGTCAGGACTTCCGTGAAGTTGTGATGTCACAACTATACTAGAAATTGCAGATACAGTGCCATTACAGACATTCCCCGGCTATAATGACGATGCAGGGACACCGAGAGTGCAGATATGGAAGACCCAGAAACACTGACCAATGAGAGCGGACTCTGATTTTTGGGAGGCGGGCTTAAAGAGACAGGCGCTAAAACAGAGTGTTTCAGACAGAGGGTGAATACAGGTATATTTAGACAGACAGTATGTGAAAAATAATGTGTTTTTGAACTTTACATACAACTTGTAAACATGTTCTAATAGAAACCCAAAATACAAGTATGAACCTGAAAAAGAGCACAATATGAGACCTTTAAAATGCAAAACTATATTATTCCAAGCAGCTTAATAAGATGCCAAGCAAATAAAAATATGTCCTTAAAATGCTGGATAAAGTAAAAGAGCCTCATAAATTACTCAAATAAAATAAAGAGATGTCCTAATTGGATTATAAATTGTAACAAATGGCTTTATTCATACAGCTAATAAATCATTTATTGGTGCTTTAAATATCAGTAATAATTAATAATGTTTGGATTGCCAAGTTGTGAATATCTCTTTGGCTGGTGATTATCCTCCTATAACTGTAACTTGCTTTGACTACCAATCTATAAAACAATAATAAAATAAAGTGTGCCTTATTAGAAAGTGACACCTCCAAGATTTTACTGAACCACTTCTTGAGTTCAGTGTGTGGCAGCAGGGCAAAGACTTTAATTGACTGGGAATTTCCACGATGAGCAATAAAGATTGAGTGTTGTGCTATCAGAGGTGTCATCACTGCACCGTGCCCACCTTCAGTATACACTTATGTAACTTCACACTGAATCATCCCTAACGGCTGAGATGATGACGATGATGTGATGATGATGATGATGATGATGATGATGATGATGAAGAGAGGAGGAGGAGGAAGCTTGTTCTTGGGACAGAATTTGTCTGTTTGTGGGGGGGCAGTAGTGTAAGGTAGTTACAATGGGCTCCAGTGCATATTGAATAGTTTTTTTTAGAGTTTATTTTTTATTTTTTATAGTTTATGTAGAATATGTGTATATTTTTGTTTAGTCTGGCTTACTACATAAACAGTAGCCGAGGAAACCCCGGTGGACAGGAAGTCCCTCCTCCCCTTCGTGTGGATCTCAAAGTCCTGTCGCTGTGATTGGTTTAAAGAAATACAGACACACCAGAGAGTTTTTTCCCCTATACCTGAGTGAAAAACCACTGAATCCAGACCTCCCCTCCCAGCGCGGGCAACAGCACTGTGGAGATAGGTCTGGCTAAGCGAGACTAATTTCTGTTATACAATAGATTCTGACTATTTTATTTAAAATAAATAAATAAATTATTATAGCAATTATGGCACCACTTTTTATTTAATGTGAGTTCTTCCTTTAACATGAGGTAGCAATCTGAATCCATTGCAAGGGCCCGTTCTCCGGCCAACACATTGTTGGAGGGCCCCCCCCCCATGGGCCCCAACCACACTGCTATATTTACGCCCCTGGTCAGGAGGGTTGTGTGTGCGTCAGACTTTGAGGAGAAAGAAAAGTTTGGGTGTCCCTGAAATACACTCACTTCCCCCCCACCCCCCTCTCCCCTCATGAGGCTGAACCAAGCCTTTGTCTCAGCCTCACGGCCAGACAGTCCTGATTGAGCCGGTACTGCGCTCCTCAATCACGGCATCTGTCTGGACACTGGACGCCATCCAAACTCTGCCGAGCTCTCCCGCCGTCACACAGAGGGGGTTGCAGTCTTGATTTGAAAGCTCTCAGAGCATTTACCAGAATGCAATTAGAGTCAAGGGTTTGGGATATTCCAAGGGTGTTTGTGATTGATTAGACCGACTTTCTTGTCGAGAGTTAGATGAGAATTCGATTCCACTTTTACTGTACGATAAAAATATGAAACCAAGACTGGAAACAGGGGGAATCAGCTGGCTCTATCCAAAGGTAAAATCCTCCTATGAGCACCTCTAAAGCTGATTAACACATTATATCTTGTTTGTTTAATTCGTGCAAAATACCCAAGTGTAAAAAACCAGTTGCGATTTTACGTGCCGGGCTATTTCTCGGCCAGGCAGTGACTTTCTGGAGCTGGTTGCCTAGCAGCCTCTCTGTGACAGTAAGATCCTAGGAGCTCACTGCACCCGGCCAAGAAATACTCCTCCGCGTAACCCTCATAAAAGCCACACATTTTTCTTTTGTACACTTCTGTTTTACTGATTACAGTAAGCATACGAGATACAGTATATAGGGGGTTAATCAGTGAACTTTAGAGGTGCTGCTACACATATTTTGTTGTCATTGGACAGAGCCACTTTTCTCCCAAAAGCATTACGACTTTTTTCTTGAAACATTTCCGACTTTGTTTCTCATAAAATTGTGAGATTTTTCTCTAAACATTATGTCTTTTTTAAAAAAAAACATTTTTGTTGAAACATTCTGACTTTTTTCTCGAAACAGTGCAACTTATTTTAAGAAACAAATCTTTGGCGAGATGTTTTGAAACCAGTGAGGTGATGATTAAAATGTACAGACAATAAGACACCCTGAAGACAATATAATAAGCATTCTCAAGCCATGCAGAGCAACATTAGTACAATAATGCAGCAACATCTGCTACATGTAGCCATGCAATCAACACAAAGCAACAAAACAACAGCCAAAAACACAGATTATAACCACTTTTTGAAGCATATAGACATGCAGAGCAGCAATAAGACATAAATAAAATCTGACGATCATAATGTTGATCTTGATAAAAATGTTAAAAGATGCATTTTGTCACTTTTTCATGTCAAAACAAGCTTTTCTCCACTTTTACTGATCAAAGGCTATCATGTTTCACAACAAGAGTTTATTGTAGTCACACATGAATATTTATACCCCTCGTTCTATTCAATATTGTGCATCATCATTCTACACTCAGAGGCATACATATATTCTGATTGTTGCATACATAAAAACATTTTGCAGAGATGATCCAGTGATATCATGCTTACCTGCATTTGCATTGCAGTTTTCTTCATATTTTTATCACATAGTTAATGATCCACTTACCTGAACTATATTCTATATTCTTTGCGTTCTATATTCTTGTTTTTTGTTGTTGTAACTACTGGAGAAACTGAGTCAAATTCAGCCTTAACCATTGCACCTGCAGGTTATTTTGGGTGGTTCCTGTGGTTGTTTCTTCATGCCGGATGACAGATACATTGTTTCATCTTTCATGCACCACTGGTTGATACAACTACAGTGGCTATGGCATTATAAAGTCATGCCATAAGTTATTTTCAATGCTTAAACAGAGAAGGCATTAGCTGTATTTAACCTTCAGTAGAAGAGACAGAAGCCATGTCTTCATCAGCATTTTTAGTGATGTGGAAAAACTAAAACTAAGCTGGTATTATGCTTTCAGTAGTGGCAATGGCTTTGTTAATGGCATGTTGTGTCTATGTGTCACATGGCGGCAGGTTATATAGTCATCAGTCTACGAGAGTACGCAGCTGCTGACTGGCATGGGAGAATGGAGAGGAGAAAGAGTCATTATGTGTCTCCTTGTGGAAGATGTGATCCTTCCTGTGGAACGACTGTGGAAAAGCAGGGTAAAGCTCAGTCAATCATCAGCTCCTCTGCCATTAATTCTGCCTGTTGGAGCAACAGAAATGGTTACACAGATGAGAAGAGAGCATGATGGGAATATTCTGGGAGTTGGGGAAGCAGGAAAGCTAGAGGAAGGCCAGATATAAATGTGGTTAGAAGGTCAAATCACAATACTAGGGGGTTACCCCGTTTATGGTGACATCAGCCGGATACACTACCACTGAGTGATCATTTTTGTCTTCTCTTAGACGCTGTGTGTGTGTGTGTGTGTGTGTGTGTGTGTGTGTGTGTGTGTGTGTGTGTGTGTGTGTGTGTGTGTGCGCGTGTG
>JAOVVB010090890.1:0-13348 GCA_028570985.1 Heterobranchus longifilis
TATTCTCACTTACTGTTTGCTTTATTTGCGGGGTGGCGCCTGCGTAGAGCGTGCAGGAGGCAGGACATCACGTAGCCTGTCTGTAATCTGGTCATAAACAACAGAGTCTCTTGCCATTTCTTGAATTTGTCTGACAATTTGTCGATGTCTCTCCAGTTAGACATTTTCATTGGCGTCTTTGTGTAAATGACCCTTCTTCACCCTTGGATGTTTGTTTTCACGTTTTACCAGGGAGCTAACAGGGTAAAGTCCATTTAATGTATGAATGATTCAGACTTTTGCATTTTCACATACAGCTCCATTGGGTGATCAGCTCAGGGTTGCAGTGCATGTGTGAAAGCGGCTTACGGAAAGTACTGAATATCACCATCTCTCTCATGCAGAAAAGCCTGGTATGTGACGCCATTGCACAGACGCATAACCGGTTGAAGGAGCACAAGACCTGCAGCCCTGAGCAATGGAAAATCATCTGATGAGTCATCCCGTTTTCTCCCTCCATCCAGATGGGTTTATATTTGAAGAAGCCCCAAGCCCTCAGCATCTATTAAAGTTGGAGGTGGGTGTGTAATGGCAGCAGCTCCAGTGAATCATTAGCTTTAGAAGTTTGTTGTCTGTGATTACCAGAGCCACACTTCCCTACAGGCAGAGTAGATGCCGTGACTGGAGGCAGTGTTACAGAGCCGGCTGCATCCTGCTCCCTTTTGATGTTCCTGTTATTGTTGAGTTCTCCTAAAGGTCTCATGAGTGGAGACAAAACCTAAATGACACCAACAGGGTGGCAAGCACAAGGCGAGCCCAAGACCAGAGGGATATGAATCTATCACTATCAGTTTTCTTGGTGTGACATCATAGCCGAGGTTCATAAATTACATGTGTCCCTGTAAGTAGTTTGTGAAGTCATACACAGAATTATCCTAAAATAAAATAAAAATAGATATGCAGCCCATATTACCATCTAACAGTAGACAATCTTTTGATATGGAAATGGATTCTAGGAAAGGCAACGTCGCTTGGTGGGTCCACTACTTTGGTCTAGACCAGCGGTTCCCAAACCTGGGGGGCCCGACCCCCATGATGGGTCGGCAAAGCTTCAGAGGGGGTCCCGAGTGGTATTGTTGTCATAAAGCTCAGAGACACAACAACAACACAGGACACACTGCATTAGTTTCTAAAAACGATCACCCCCACTTTGGAAATAAGAGAGAGGAATAGAGAGATAGATACTTTATTTACTGTACAAGTACAACGCAACAAAATGGAGCTCGTCTACTGTCCAGCGCAAGAAACCGTGTTCTTTGTTTGGATACATGAGGCAGTGTCATGCGTAGTTATCTGGTTCCCAGATATATCTTAATGACTTTGGTAGAGATGTTCTGATACCATTCTCTCCTTCCAGATTCTGATTCCAATACCTGAACTTGTGTGTCGGCTGATACTGAGGACTGATCTGATCACTGCATATAAATATGTGCGTGTGCGTGTGCGTGTGTGTGTGCGTGTGAGTGTGAGTGTGAGTGTGCGTGTGCGTGAGTGTGTGTGTGTGTGCGTGTGGGTGTGAGTGTGAGTGTGCGTGTGCGTGAGTGTGTGTGTGTGTGCGTGTGTGTGTGTATATATATATATATATATATTATAAAAACTTTTTTTTTTTAACTGCTATATTCTACTAACCCCTGGCTCAGGTTAAACGGTAAAACATAAAAAAATATAGAGAATAAATGCCATAGAACTTTCTTTTATTATCTAGTTTGACAGTCAGTCATAATGGACAAAGAACATAAATAAACTACTTTAAAGTAGATTTCTGTCTGGGCTAAATTACGTGGCATTTCCGATACTGGTATCAGTATTGGAACAACTGTAGACTTTGGTGATCCCCTACATTTCCATCCAGAGCTACTAGTGCAGCCATCACCAACTGGCAGACTCCAAACCCAAACGCTGTCCAATCCGGACCCGTGGCCAAGTTCTAATAAAATTTAAGAATGAGAATAAACAATAATCTTCACGGAGCGTGTTTTTTTTTCGACGGGCGCCACAGTGCAAACACACCACCAACATCAGGCGTGCGCCTGCCTCGCCGAACCTGTAGTTTTTGATTTCGGCGCTCAGCTACTTGACATCTTGACTTCAGGAGTCTCGTAAAAAATAACACCTTTCACTGCAGTTTTAACGTCGTATCTGTAGAATAGGCCATGATTAAAACACTTCCTGTTTTTGTTTCAGATTAAAAGCCCTCAAGCATTTCTTTGCACAAAATCCCTTCTTTTTTTAAACTCAATGCTTTTATTCTGATAGGGCAATGTTGTGTAAAATACAGTGGCTTGCAAGCTCCAAATGAGAAGAGTATTGGCTTTTAATTGTTAGTAACACAGTACTTCTAGCAGAAATCCCACGTAGGATATATTTGTATGTAAAACGTTAAAAGAACATCAGGAGACATCCCTCTTTATTTCTTTATTTCTTTCCCCCTCATCTCCCTCGCTCTCTCTGGGTAAACATTTCCACAGTTCAAAGTGCTTCTTCTGACTTCTGTGTTCATTTACGGAGGGAAATTAAACTATCGCTGACATATAGTCCCGGTAGCGAGAGAGACAGAGAGAGAGAGAGAGAGAGAGAGAGAGAGAGAGAGCGCTCTGTTTGCACTTTTTCTATAATAATAATAATAATAATAATGAAATACTTATTTTATTCAAAATAATTTTGATCTGTTTTCTTTTACTTGTAATGTAGGCCTAAGTTCATTGTGCTGGGACTAACTATTTATGTAAAGGCAGCTATTATATATATTTTTCCATACAAGTGCCATAATGTGTCTGTATGTTAAAAGGTTCGACGTTCGGTCCTTTGCTGGGAGGAAATTTTAGTAACTGGACCTCTTTGAATTTTAGTTGAATACCCCTGGTCTAGTGTATTGATTTGTTCTTGAGTGAGATGTTTATAGTCCTGAGGAATTTATGAATGTTTAATATATTTGGGTTATGGTCTGAGGTGTACAGTTTTTTGTAGAAGTTTCTGAATGTGTCATTTGTGTCTTTAGAGTTGTGGAGTAGCTTCCCTGGTGAGTTCTTAATAGCTGTAATGGTTGTTTTTTCCTTATTTTGTTTAATTAGATTAGCCAGGTGTTTACTACTTTGTTATTATATTGAAATGCATTGTATCTTAGTCTCTCAATGAGAAAGTTTTTTTTTTGTTTATGACATCATTCAGTTCCAGTTTAGATTTTCTTAATTCACAGTATATTTTTTCTGTTGGATTGGCGGAATAGGTGTTTTCAAGGTCTTTTATTTTTCTTTACAGTTTAAGTTCTAATTCTGTGTCTTTCTTACTTCTTCATTTCCATTACAATGAATAAAGCCTGCTCCCCTGTCTGTGCCCACTCTCTTCTTATCAAAAACTGACCGGGCAGTTGACCTTTGACCCTTTTGAAAAATTTTGGACCGAGGGGGGGCTGGACACAGTGCCAGCAGTTTGAGACCTCTGACCTAGAAGATGAATGCTATGAATCCCATTATTTTATTGGCTTGTCTTCATTGCATGGCTGTGACAGCGCCAATTAAGAAAGAGAAAAGCAAATTGATTAATTCATGCATAACTTTATTTGAAGTGATATCAAAATGCTTAAAAAGTAAAATATAATTTATTTGTTCATGTAAAGTGTTTATTAAGCTTGTTGACTCTGAATTGAGCTTTGTGGCCAGCTGCCACTGCATGTTTTCCATGGTTGAAGGTCCCTGCCTTCCTTTTCAAGACATTGGGGGCTTAGCCCAGACCTTTGTAGGGGGGTCTGGGGGAAGCTATCAAATAAATACCTATGAACATTTGAACCTAAAAACATTTGTATAAGCAGTGTTTAGTGGGTGGACCTCAGACTGTCTAGGGGGGTCCGGGGGCATTTTCACCCGGAAAATGTCCTAGACTGTCCTAGATTTTCTAAAGCCTGGAACAGAGCCAAAGAGAGAGCAGCAGAAGTCTAGTTTTCTCTCAGACCACTTGAATTACAATATGATGAAAGGTTATTATTGATTTTTTTCCCAATGACACCAAAAATATTCTGCCTACCTGAGCTTTAATGTTGTCTGATCGCACTTTGAATTTGCTCTATGAAACAACTGAATCTTGGTTCAGTTTCCTATGTACATTCAAGATTTATTTTTCCGGAATAAGCCCTGTTATTTCAAGACATTTCTTTAGACAATTAACAAAATAGCTTAATTACGGGTGTTCTCTTTACTGTTGCGTGGCCTGTACAAGCACATTAGGCCACAAGGGTCCACCTTTTTTTCTCCATCAATGTGTAAAAGAAGCACTTACAGATGTTGTTTCTCCCTGGAGAAAGTGTGTGACAGGTGTTTGATGTTCTTGGGTTGATGTTCCTCAACATGAGGGTGGAGAGGTTCCACAACTTTACTGACCAGGGAGCTGATCTTCTCTACAACACCACTCAACTGCTTGACTTCATACACCTAGAAATACCCACAAAACACACACACACACACACATACTTCAATCAATTATGTATGATGTACTTTTAGAACACAAAAACACATTGGTAGAAATAATGAATTGGCTTCCACAATCCATTTTAAGCAAAAGGCCATCATGAAATGCCACAAAACATTTGTATTCATCCTTTGTTCAAGCAGAGTAGGTTTAACTATATGTTTGTTCCGTGTTAATCTTCTCAATAACATTTCACAGTCTTTCATAGTTGTGGAGTAGAAACTTATTATGGTTTTCACCAAAACAACCAAGGTAAAAGGTATGTTAATGTGATTCCTATACTGTATATAAAGTAGAGCCAGACCGATATCGGTCGGCCGATATCAGCCTGTCTCAGACATATTGGTATCTATCGGTATCAGCGTATATGTTGTCTGATATGCACAGCAGATGTGAAAACTTTAACATAGAATGCATTATGTAGTTCTTTACTTAAATGGTCAGCAATTGACTGATACTGAACATACAGTACTATTTAGCTATTTTATTTGTATTTATTCTTTATTTTGTCAGTGTTCATTGTATATATAACAACATATTGTATATATAATGTATAATAATGTTCAATATTCTTTAATAAAGTTATTTGTTCATTAAAGCAGCCTTTCTAAATACTTTTGCATAGTCATATTTTTGCAAAATCGACATAGCAAAAGGTGTATTTTCATAAAATACACATTTTCAAAAATTCAATATGTGGGCCACAATATCGGTAATCAGTGAATTTCCCCTGACTAAAATCGGTATTGTATCAGTCTTAAAAATACCATATTGGTCGGGCCCTAATATAAAGTCCACCGCTCACCATTTAATGAGAGAAAAACAACGAGCACACAATCTGATCGGTGCAATATTCAGTTATTCGGGCAAGCTTTCAGTCAGGGACCTTCTGCAAGCATCAACAGGAAAACTAGTGAACAAACAACAATATACAATCACTTGATGAGTGCTGATGCAAAACACGTGCCACTGGCATGTCACCATAGCAAAGATCTCTGGGAACTGCAGTCTTAAAAGGACATATAAAAAAAACTCAATTTTTCAGTGCTTGTGCACATACATTTAGGTATCTGGAGTGCCTACCATTCCACAAACTAAAAAATAGAGCCAAGAAAGGGTAGTTTTCTCTCAGACCACTTGAATATAAGATATACAATATACAATATGCGGAAAGGTTATTATGGAATTTTTGCCCAATGAAACCAAAATGTTCTGCTAATACACATTTAAGAGTCAGCAAGCTTAATAAATTATTAGCAAATATTTATTTTTTTATTTTTTTGCATTTGAATATGACTTCACATGAAGCTATTAGGGATGTAATTAAATCTGAATACTTTATTCTGGAAAGCGCAGACATTATTTCTTCTACCCAAAGTTGCTCATTATTATTCAGGGGGAAAAAAGCCATGATTGACGTGTGTGTTAGCCATTATGTTTCTTCAAATCAATTCATATCATTGTGCATGGCCAAAAGAAAGTCCTATGTCCTAGTCTATTTTGAAATTAGCATTTCATTCTGTTTTCAACATAGGACTAGGAGGACATTATTGAAAAGTGATTGCTATATTCTGTAGAATGAGTGACTACTGTATCATTAGCAGGGGCAGTGGCCAATAGAGGGTGATATTTTTTAATATACACATTTTCATGACAGTTTGTCTGCATCTGAATTAGTCCAATCAGCTGCATTTGAGTCTGTTCTGTGGAGTACTTGGTGATTTCAGTCTGGCTGGAAATCGCCCTGAACACTCTCATAGACTTTCACTGTAGGGTCACCAGCACAATGATCAAGAAAATTCTCAGCCAAGCCGTTTTCATGAGAGGCATATTTCTCCACGCAGGTCAACATGCGATTCTGCTCCTCTTCTGTTTACTTACTACACGTGTAGCTAATTTATGTATGTGAGTCATGTACAGACTGCATGTTTGTGTGTCACTTATCAAAAGCAGATCATTTATATCATGTATGTGTTTGACATGGATTATAATAGATTATCAGTGTGTTTTCAGACAGGCACCATGATCCGGCCCTGTGTGAGGCCATGGAATACGTGAACAGACGTAATTAGTCCTTCCTCCCATGACTACTGTAGAAGTATATCAATAACAAAGCATAATAACGAGGTACTCTTCGATACCAAGGCCAGAAGATACCGTCATATACCCTCTATACTGTGAACACTTGCACATTCCTCTCAACATTCCATGTATATACCCTTTAAACTATGCAGCTATACAGAACGTACTGTTTACATATTCCGACTGTAATATTATTTATTTATATTATGGAGTTAATCATGCCACCTGTCTTCGGAGATTTCTTCTCACTTGTACATATGCTTAGAAGATAAGTATTTACCCCAACCTGACTGCTGACCAGCGAAAGCAACAAGCCGCCTTCACAGAAATCAGAGACCTGCTACGCAAGACCAAGCTGAAGTATGGGGTAGTACATCCAGCGAAGATGCTGATTACTTTCAAGAATGAAATACGATCCTTCACGACTCCATCCGAAGCCATGGATTTCTGTATGAAAGTGATACAGCCAACACTGAAGGATGACTAGATGAGGCTCTGCCTCAAATATATGAACTTTGTTAACAGGCTGCATCAGATTCACTACAATGTAAGACATAACACAAAATGGGTTTTCTGTGTGCAAATAAATGTTGTTTAGGTGAGGAAAGCAGGCAGAATCAGTGTGTAATGACCATGAGGAGAAGTGGACTCTCTCCTGACTTCAGTCTGCAGCGAGCACTTTGAGGATCACAGGTACACTGATTCATTCTGAGAACTGCACTCATGCAATAAGAAATAAGACTTACTTTTATACTTTTTTACTTTTTGCTCTTTTTAACAGTTAAGAATCAGTATTAACAAATATTTGTATGCACAGTTTGATTTTATTATGTCATAATAAAGTTAAATGTCAGAACTGTGTCATACACTCAGCCATAGTGTTCAGAGGAAATGTACCCATTTCAAAATTTCAACATTACATATGTAAATCTTTACACATGATGATCCTGCACTGAAGCTAACCTCCATACATCTGGTCTGATGGGCTGTATGTAAATGATCCATGCCATCTTTCAAGACTTCATTAAAGTTTCTTGCTTTACAGGAAAGGTGTCCACGGTGAAAACTGAATGACCACACAAGGAATACCTGATGCATGCAGGGCATGTTTGGTGCCATTCATCTGGTTGTGGAGAAGGGAGAGCATGTGGACATCATCCTCCATTCTCAAAAGACTTATTAAGATGATTCTATAATCAACTTAGTGTTCAGCTTTTCTGATCTGAAGACAATTTACAGTAGCAGCTTATGTGAATCATTGAAGGATCTCTCCAATTTAATTATAGATTCAACTTCTTTCCAGTTTAGGATCTTATTTTGTGCTATAACTGGTGTGAGGTCGTCATTGCATATTTTTTACAAACAGTTTAAAGAATGAGCAGGCTGTATTTTCAGGAACAAACAACCTCCATGCATTAGTTCACACATACGAACAGACTCCCTCTCAAACTGGAAGGTACATTTCAGAAAAGTACTTTCCAGTTTGAAAGTAGGAAACATCTGGAACTGGCCAACTAATAAAACAAAATCTCCTGTAATAGATGTCTACTGTTATTACCATCAACATCTGTACTCTTTAATTATAATAAACCATGTATAATTATGAGCAATTAGGAATGTTTTTTTTTTCATCTGGTAATTTAAAATAAACAGTGAGATTAAACAGAATTGAGTACAAGGTAGTCTTACCTGGTTTTGCAGATTTGCCATATAAAAACTTTGTTAAAAGTTAACAGGAGACTTTGGTGAATTGTTTTATGGTTCAGTATATTTGATAGTTACAAACTTTATACCTCTCTTTTGATCCTTGGTTGTTAATGTTAAGAGACAACTTACAATATTCACATTTGTGTACAAGTTATTATGTATGCAGGAAGTATTTAGATGACATTGAATATGGCCTTTTAATGAATAATTACATTCTGACAAACAAAAATGACATTGTCTTCCTGTGATTTGATTATTGTACATATTGATATTAAACTTGGTTCCAATTAGGTACCATGAGAGAAATCAACTGACAAAAGTAAAAATGTAATAAATGACTTTATTGCAAATTAAAAAATATTATACAATCTATCAATACACAGAGGTGAACCAAGATCAAGGTGAGCATAATAATCATAAGAATATTAAAAAAAAACATACTGAAATGAGGTAGTAGGCTTTCAGTGCTACATCCAATAGTAATAAGCATAAATAAATAACAGTTGACATGATAACAGTATAGAAATAGTTTAAAATGCCAGTGTACTGGAGGGTGGGTGGACCGATGGAAAAGTTGAACACTGATATGGCTACAAGTGTTATTTTCAATAAAAACAACATATTCAAATATATCAGCCATCACATAAATGATGGCAGTCTTGACCAGGTGATGGGCTTAACAAAACAAAGAAATCCTGTAAAGGTCAACAATGGAGAAAATATCAGGCATGGACATTTCATCAGTGTTGGAGCTGGGCTTTGAGGCACTTAGCAATACTGTGTGGAAATACTGTTTACTGTGGGGATGAAATAAACTTCATCGCACAAAAATAGCCCAGGAGTGCCACTTAAGCAATGAAGAGATGTAGCCATAACACTGTTCACAAACCTGCAGGCCTGTCTGTCTTCCTGGACTGACAGCAGCTGCTGTCACATACAATGCAGGTGATGCAGTGGTGTGATGACATGTAGGTGATGCAGGTCTGAGCTGGATGCCTGTGACCCCCATGAGTTATTGAGCTGCAGTGGGTGAGGAGAACATCTGATACTGGTAGGGACTGGTCACAGAAGGTTCCATTCACACCCAGGCATGTCCTCATGGTCTCCATGGCCCTCTCAGCCCCGCACTGAACTGATGATCCACACATTAGCTGTGGATGGAAAATACATTGCAATAGTGACTGATGTATTCTGATGTGACAAATTAAAAATGGGAAAACCCTGACTAGCTAGCAACATATTAATATGACTGCAGTATTCTCCTGTTTTAGAAATACTGAATAGTACCATGATAATCAGAAAGAAAAAATAGTAGCTACTCACCTGTGTGGATGCAGCAGCTGTCTGAAGAACAGATTTCTCTGGAGGAGAGAGAATCAACATTTAATCATTCCAATAAATCTGTTGATTGTGATGCTAGCCACCAACACTGAAATGGCCAAAATATGCTGATAAATAGCTCAGAACGACTTATTTCACAGTTACATTAATATTGTTACATACATCAATCAATGCTACTGTAATATGGTGTAAATGTACCAACTTTACTCAAAGGCTCAAGTTAATTTCTATCTGCTGTTCCTGAAAGGAACAAGATATCACACTCACAATTAATGTGCTCTGTACATTGTACAGTACTGATATTTTTTTTTACTGCCTCTGGGGTTTTTGTTGATGATAATAAATATGCATCGCATCGCATCTCTAAGGTGATTCCACAGATGCTTGCGTTGTACATTAGTGAGCAACCCTCTGTGAAGTTAGCAAACTTTAGCTAACGTTATTTTGTTAACGTCACCCAGCATTAGCTGAGAGTGAGGATGTCATTTTATTATACATCCATGGAGGATGTAGATAAACACAGCATGCCAACACTGCTGTATAATGTCTGACCTTTAAGTAGAACATATGGATGGTAACAAATTAACTTACCACCAACACAATGTAACATATCAGCCATGGCTCCGTGTCATCTATGGTCCTCTGTCACTGCTACAGTGTAAACATACAGACATCCTCTGTGTTTAGCTTCATTAAATGTCCTGTAAAAGATTGCAGACTGCTACAGTATAACATACAGACATCCTCTGTGTTTAGCTTCATTAAATGTCCTGTAAAAGACTGCAGACTGCTACAGTGTAACATACAGACGTCTTCTTGCATCAGTCTGCTCTAACTGCTGTAACTCAACTCAGAGAAACATCTCTCCGTTCTTGGCGGAGATGGATGGCCTCACGCTGCAGTGTTTCATTGTTTACATTAATTTACATTAACAGACTTCTTCTAATCCCAACAGAACATCATGAATTTCAGCCTGCATGCATGTTTTTTCATTTAACATTGTTGAAACAGAGCAGCTAATATTGGTAATGAGAGCAAGAAGTAGACATCGCTGCACCTTTATATCATCTGCGCACCAGGCGGGTGTGTGTGTGTGTGTGTGTGTGTGTGTGTGTGTTTGTGTGTGTGCGTGCATGCGTGCGTGCGTGCGTGTGTGCTTGCGTTTGTATGTGTGTGTGGGGAGAAGAGAGGAGGGAAAAAAAGGAGCTTAAAAAACACATAACATTGTTGGAACAGAGCAGCTAATATTGGTAATTAGAGCAACAAGTTAGGAGAGACATCATAGCACCTTTCTGTCATCTGCACACTGTGTATGTGCATGCGTGCATGCGCTAGAGCAAAGTTTGCACCAGTAAGTTAACTATCAGTTAAAAATAGATTGTACAGCCTATTTTTCATTTTTATTTTTACCATTCAACAAACTTTAAATTTAAAAAAAATTAATACCTTTTAATTTATTTTCTAATAATATTGTTTAACTGATAGTAATAATCAGTTAAAATTCTTCATGTTGGTTAAACGGTTAATCATTAACATCCCTAACACCTTTTTCAAATAAAGTATTGATTAGTGTAGCTGTAAGATACTTTTGGAAGAAGGATGTACTGTACAATGACAAGGATAACACCATCTGCCCAGCGTGAATACCTTGCAATAGCTTGATAAAGATATGAGATCGTTGAACATTAGTCACTAATGATGTTTCTTTACCTGAGGGGCACATTTTTGTAATCCCTGCCTGATCTTCTCACTAAATTGGGCTCCTTTGCAATAAATGATAAGGTTTTTCCCTCCTGTTATTTTCAAAGTTACATAAGCAGCATTCAGAGTATTGGGACTCTAAGGCATCATTACTGTCAGACGGGTCATTGTGCTGCCAGCACTGTAACAGAGTATGACGTCAACCCAGCCTTCCCTCTTTATATAGCACAGCACCCTATCTGCTGCTATATGTAAACTATAATTCCCTGAAAAAATGTGTTATGTTGTAGCTGCAAGGCAAGCAACGGGAAGCGAAGCAAAGAGGAGGAATGGAAGGAAATGCAAACGCAGCCCCCTTTTTTCTAGGTCTAATCCGTCTTAGTAGGGGACCGATAAGCGTGTTTTGACTTAGCCCCAAATTTCCTGTTGTTTATGCATCCTTTGCCAAACCACGCGGATCCCAGTAGAGTCGGATAATCTAAGTGATGCCGGTTTTGGCAGGGCTGCAAATATACCACTGCCTCCTGGCCCAGGTCAAATCACAACAGCAGGGTGGAAAACAAAATGCCTCTGTGTCTGTTTAGCTTCTTTTTCTCCTCCCTCTATTCATCTTTGTGTAAGCATTTGCTCATAGATAGGAATCTTTCAGAGCTGGTGGCTTTGTTGATGTGCGCCTCTCACTCCTCTCTGGTGCTCATGAGGGAAGATGGAGATCGGTGCAATCACAGCTCAGGACCAAGCCTATTTAGCCAGAAAAAAAAAACACCCAGACGTTAAACCAATGGCATTACAAGCAGCCATTCCTCACTAGTGTGAGAGGAAAAGCCTCTTAATCTTGCTGCAATTTCCCACCTGGGCCTTTTTCTGGGTTTCATAGTTAAGAAGGGTGTGTTTGTGGTGGAGTGTTTTCACAGATTATCAGTTAGGTTGTGAAACTCCTTCAGTGCTTTCTAACACCTCACACTTTTCTCTTAATGCAGGACAACTGGGAGTCCACTACATACAGTACACATTGCATCTGACGCTGTCAATTCCTAGGGTTGTGTGTTTTTTCTGTCATGCACCCCAAATAATTCAGATTGGCTGTGCAAGTGTGTAATTTGTTTTCAATCACACTATAATGATGCTCTTGTTTGGAATTGTGCAGCTCTGTGTAATAGGTTTAAATCCAAAATGTTGGTCACCATTACAGTACACTTTAAGAAGTTAATGGAAACCTGCTGAGAAAGTCCTGTCCTCAAGTTAGATACGTGATAATACTAATTTGTTGCTTCATTAACAGCAATGACAAACAGAAGCTGCTGAAGACTGTAGCTGCAGTAGGCTTACAGCATTACAGCTCTCAGGGTTACATTAGCTGAGGCCCAGTAATGTTCTGTTCACAGCTGGGATGTACATTAGAAAAGACTATGCTGACCACAAGTCAGCTCGTAGCAGGGTCACAACTTCCCCATGGGGCCGCAGGGCCAAGTGTGAAAATACATCTGTGAAATTAAGGGACAAAAATGGCATCCTGTAAAGTATTTTTAACATTCTTGTCATGCAGTTAACCGCTGTCCCTCGTAGGCCCGCCCACACAGGTGATCCGTCACAGGAGCCTGTGACCAGGACATTGTTACCGGAGTACAGAGCCTGAGGCAGGGGGAAATGTTGGCACCACGCAGCCTGTAAGCAGAAGAAAATGCTGACCCAACAGTACATATACTGCAGCAAGAAAAAAATAAAACAAGCCTTATTGGACAAAGTGTCAACAGTGGGGAGCTGAAGGTGTGGAGTGTTTAGGGACAGGGAGGAGAAAAACAAGCACAGTCCTCGGCTGTTAGAGCTGACAGGTTACACTAGTGATGTCACATCAGTTTACCTCTATGAGCACTGTAACTGTCAATTTCTACTGTTAAAAAGCCAGTACTTACAATTCAGAATGCACTTTGGCTGTCATTATAAGTAAGGGATAATGTAGGATGAACTGGTCATTATTGAAAATAGAACCCCGACAGGGTGATGTAGAATCCCGACG
>JAOVVB010090898.1:0-13348 GCA_028570985.1 Heterobranchus longifilis
AGGGAGAGAGAGAGAGAGAGAGAGAGAGAGAGAGAGAGAGAGAGAGAGAGAGAGAGAGAGAGAGAGAGAGAGAGAGGCTTCATATTTGTCGAGCAGGGTGGGGAAGAGGAGGGGTGGAATAGAAGGAGGGGGAAGAAGGGAGACAAGGAGAAAGGGGATTTACAGAGGCAGGATGTCTACACCAGTGTTTTCTAATTCTAATAGACGGGGCAGCGGAGCGTAAATGTGTGCGTATTGCTCATTGTCGCCTCCCAGTTTTCCTCAAAACGCAGAGGGACAAAGACTCAGAGTCATGACACCAGACTCCACCAGGCAGACTGAGAAATGTCAGCTCGGTCACTGGCACGTGCACCTCTGGCCACAAGAGGGATTTCGAGGTCACGGTGATTGTTCTGCCTGCAGCTATAGCTCCTTCAGGAGAAAGTGTCCTTCCTGTCGTTAATTGGTTCCCCTAATTCACCCGGTGGTGTCCCACGTGAGTCGTCGTGAGGTCGTCAGTGACACATTAAACCTCAAAGACAAATCTCATTGAAAGTATTTGAGCACTACAAAGCAAGTACATCGGTCTGCTTAAATTGATGAATTGCAGGTGAAAAGAGAGATTAAACACACATTGGAGCGTGTAAGACACACAGGACAGGTGCGTGCACGTGCGTGCGGCGGTGTATACAACTGAGCTGTCTTGGGGTCGTGCATATACAGCTGCAAGGACCGTAAACTTTTCAAGGCTCTCTGTGAGACTTTTAATTAAAAACCTTGCTCGAGGAGCATCAGGCAAATATTAATGTAAAAATGATGCATAAAATCCACAAAACAATGACGTGTGTAATTTTCTTAATTTCCTCCCTGGCACGGTTTCCTTTGAAGATTAAAATCATGTTTCGTTTCATCCCGGTGGGGTTCTAATTGGTTTTGTGCGTAGTTGGCGGGGAGTGTATTTTGAATACCGATTCTAATAATACGCTTACGTCGCATTCTCCGTGCTAACAACTTTAAGGGAATTAATAGAGCGTGCAATCCATACTATGAGACCCGGAATAAATATCTCTCGGGTGCTCTCATTCACCTCTCGCGCTGCGCCGCAGACGATAAAAGCAAAACTAAGTGACAGGCGAGTAGCTGAAGGCAACAGCGCCTCTGCTCTTCAAAAATGCAGTTCTGCCAAACATCCACAGGGCGGCAGTCACGATCCACGTGGAAAGAGTCATGTCTCCATTTCAGGACGAGCACAAAGATAGACTGCTCCTCATGTCAATTATCACTGACCTCTGCTGATCCAAGAGGACACAATGAACAGGCGTTATCAAGGACAGCTTGATTGAAACTCATTTTGAAGGGGGGCATCTCTCAAAATAGATCTGGACAGTGACATGGGGATTTTGTCATTTGAAATGTAATTCTGTCATGCTCTTTTTTTCCTGTAGCTGAAGCAGCCAAACACAGACTGGACTCTCACAAAGAACCAGAACTCCTCTATTAAAAGGTATGACCTTTGACCTTTGTCAACCCAATGTAAAGCAATCGTACTAAAGAATAAGATGCTCACATGAGCTGAAGTACGCAGCCTAAAAGATCTCTTGGGTTAAAATGGATATAGAATTATAGATATTAAATTTACATACGAGTAAAGTATGTTGTCATTACAGACTGGTATCTTGTTTGCAGTTATAACTCTATCAACATGGATGGCACCCTCATGCGTAAGGCCATGCATGCAGACCCAGAAAACTATGTCACCTCCATGGCGCCCGGACAGTACTGGACCTGGGGTACTCACATGAGAGGAGTGAAAGGTAGGCCAAACACAAACAGCTTTCATCAAAACGTCACACATTTAGGGTTACGTATGTATCTACAGTGTGTTATACACCCAAGTATTGTTTCCAACACAGCACACCTTCATGCTTTTATGTAATGACATTCAGTTTTTCTGTGGTGTACTCTTAATTGGTGTGTTGCTATAGTCTTAACTTATCTCCACTACCACTCACAGAAGCAGGACCATCATTATGGCTCTGTTTTTGTATTTTTGTTGCTGATGTCATTGTTTATTGCCCTGACTGCAAAGCACTAAACTTTGTTTTAGAAAAGTGCTGTGCACATGAAAATACCACTACAGCCGCAAGTCGGTATATTGCATAATTAAGTAGTTGCTTCTCCTTTAATTTCTCCTTATCTATGTCACACACAGACTATAAGATGTCTCCTTCAACCAGTGGGGTCCCCCCCTCTCGCCCCTGGACTCCTCGGTGCACACCTCCTCCCCAACAGCAGCAGCCATCAATCCCACCCCACCCTCACCCACACCCGCACCCGCACCCTCACCCTCACCCACCTCCTGACTACCACCACAATGTGTACATCCCTGGGACACCATCAGGCTTTTGCACCCTGAGGCCCGCAGCACAGAGAAGCGAGCTGGACGTCCACAATTCCTTCTCTACTTTTGGCAAGAAGAGACGTCTGCAGATGTCCCCCCAGGGAGAGGCTGCGATTATAAATAATGACCTGTATAATGACTGACTTTTCAATGAATGGATGATTAAAATGACGGATAACCTCATATGAAAACAGAGGAAGAGACCATTCAGTACATAAATTAATGAACATGATTTAAAAGTGGGATGAAAAATACAGAGGGTGCGCAAAAGAGAAATAATGAAAGAACAATCCATTCTGATGGCTATTTATGTGACATGCCACTGCTACATGGTCAATGTATGTGTCTGCCTATTATTATTATTATCATTATTATTTAGACAATCAAACTGGAGCAGCAATTACATCCAAAATGTTTTGAAAAAGCATTAGTGGACAATACTTTTGCACATCCTTATGAATTTATATTTTTGATTTTATGAAAAGAAAAAGTGATTTCTTTTTGTATGTTTGTTTGCTAACAGAGCTTGTGTGAATATGACAAATAGTATGATAATGTATATGCAAGCTGCAACATGATGCAGATAACTGTAAAGAGGGGGGATTTTCCCCACACATGTACTGTATACATTTATGAAAATAAAGTATTTTTTTCATATGGTCTTTCTTATGTCTCCGGAACATGCATGTGTAATTCCTAAAACTCAAGCTCTAACCCAACCCGCACACTCAAACACAGATTTACATGCATAAAGCATTTAGACGTAAGTTTCCCAGATCTATGTTTAATTAGCCTGAGTCAATTATTTTGGGGTGAAAAAGTTCCACAACTACTCTTACAAGGGTGGAAAGCTTTTCGCCTTGGTAAGCTGTTTTCCACAGCGAGGAATAAACATAGTAAAATGCTAACATATGCTAATTGGAGTGCCTGCATTTCCATTTGCCCGCAGAGAATAGTGGGGTTCATTAACTGAACAAACAGAACCTCCTCTCTCGAAATATCACTTTAATTAAGACCACGTACACAAGCAATGTGGGGGGGTGCAGCTCCAAATGCCACACCTGGATGTGAGCTAGAGGGCCTGTGACTTCTCTCTCTGTGCCCTTTTACATCTTACTTCTCAGGGAATTAGTTCCTACCATCAACAGATGAGAACTGGCCACTGGCCAGAAATGAGCAGGGTAATTAGGTCGTCGCATAGCTCAGATTGAAAATAATTCCGTTAATAAGGAAACGGGTGTCCGTAGAGAGCACAGAGGGGAGCAGGCTAACCTTCTCTGCGGTAAGGTGATCCATAGGGACGGCTGAAGGGACAGCTGTATTTAGGTCAGCCTGGCTTACTTTCACATAAGTGAGGAATGGAGCCATGTTCTTAAAATAGAGGTGTAGGATTATTCTTACTATCTGCATGAACATTTTTAAAGTTAAAAAATATATTTTAGGATCATGAAACAAAACATATACATTAAATTCATGTATCGGCCTACTTCTATGAATACTGTGAAAATGTAGTGAAATTATAGTGTTGTGATTGGTGAAATTATGGTCATAAAAAGGTATAAAAATGTCCCAGTCTGTTCCGTTACAGTGACATGACACCCAGCACAGGGCAACCCCTGTCACGTCCCATCCTAAAGCCATGTTGGCATTTGCATCGGGAGCTGTCCATGGTCATGGTGCTGAAACTGTTTTGATCGGTGGTTCTTCCAAGCCAGCTGCAATTTCTGCAGTCGTCCACAAGAGGGCGTGTATGATACTACTTAATGAACACTGGTGCAGTATATGTTGGATTTACTGTCCCACAATAGGCCACCCTTAACACCTTCATGGGCTGCCCATATATCTTTGCATGACTTCCATCAGTATTTTATTCCAACGCAGTGATAAGAATCAAACTCATGACTTAACTGAAAGAGGTATAAATGCATAGATAATAAATAAAGTATATTTCCTGGGGGTTCAGTTTTTTTTGTTTTTTTAGACCAGTGGTGGAAAAAGTATTCCGATCCTTTACCTAACAAAAATTCTGTTACAATCTTGCATTAATTTAATTTGGGTAAAAGTACTAAATTAACAGCCACAACATGTATAAAGTATTAAAAGTAAAAGTATTCATTATGCAGAAAAATTGTGGTTGTGGTAGAGGTCATTTAACTACTGTATATACAGTTGGGTACTTCCATCTATAACAATGCATCATATTTCACAAACTGATGTTTTGTATGTAGCATCTTAATCTGTAAAGTAATTAGTAACTATAACAGTCTAATAAATGTGGTGAAGTAAAAATTACAATATTTCACCCTGAAATGGAGTAGAATTGTAGAGTGGCCTTAAATGGAAATATTCAAGTAAAGTAAAATTACCTAAAATATAAGTAAAGTACTTAAAGTAAGTGTGCTTAGTTACATTCCAGTACTGCTTGGGGCCCAGGCTCATTAAATAATAAATACTCTTGCTATGTGGAATCCCACAAGCAATGTGCTTGTGACCTATTTACGGCCCAATATGAGAAATTGTAGATTAATATGGTTATAGTTCAGTGTACTCAGGTATTGAGTTGACAGTCAAATACTGGATGAAATTGTATTCATCCATGATTCATAATCAGTCAAAATAAATGTGCATATGATGAGCATTTGCACAATTTTGTAACACTGGCTTGGCAACAGCTTTCTCCAGCAGATGGCATCATTGAGTAAGAATCATTGATCACCAAACAAACCGAGAAACAGTTTACATTGTAAACTGTGTGTATGGGGCTGGAAGGTCACAGTGACGGCAATGACAATGACTGTCATACAAAAGGGAGCTTGGCTGAATTAATTTGGGGGAAGAAAAAAACAACAGAGTGGAGACAGGAGGGGTAGAGGAATTCATAGTTCTCTCTCTTTTGTTTTTGAGACTCACAGACTGAATCCACATACAACAGCATATAATATAATATAATGTAGTGTAAGATAATATGCATACACTTTAATGGGATGGTGCAATGGGACAATATTAATTTTGAGGTGTCCTGTTGTTGATGTTTGATGTTGGTGCTGTTGTTGTTATTATTGTCTGTTTATTTATCTGACGTTTGTTGTAGACACAAGATGAATTTCCGAAAGTACAAATAAATATATCCATCTATCTATATCATTAATAGTATTGGCTGTTAATCATCAAATCAAAGCTCTGTTTCTGATCTCACTTTTATGTGTAAAATAGAGCAGACAAATCCAGAAATATTTAGACACACTTTACATCTTGCAAATTGATATCCAGATAATGTGAGCAAATACAGGCTGCATACAATATCTTTTTCTCAGTATGTAGGGGAGGTTATAGGCATTTAGATGCATTTTCCACAATTATGTCTGACATACAGTATCTTTGAAAGCTGTGTTGTGCTAAATGTTTGTGTTCAATGTGTCCAAGACTATAGTATTCAGATTCATGACCTTGCCCTTATAAAAACAACACAGAGGACCTGACTGGTTTAATTGGCATAAAACAGTTAGAACCGCTGTCCCAGATGCTGTTAGCTAACAGTGTAATTATGATTTTAGCTGAGCCACTACAGCACAACCTGGTGCTTTGTCGCCACCAAGTGGCATAACAAAGTAATACAGCTTGGTTTGTAATTTGTTTTATTGGTGATTAATTTGATTTAGGTAACATCTCCTGGAAGCTTCCAGCTATATTTTTTTGAAGATTCAAAACGACACAGTTGTACCTTGTTTGCATTAAACTGAGTGTGCCAATTGGAAGTTTGTAATTGTATGTTCTCAATAATTTGAATTTGACTAAAATCAGGCTAAGGGGTGAATTGTACTGCAGTCATTTCCATATTTTAGTAGAAATGGGCAGATCTTAGTCTGTTTAGATCAAGTAATCTGTACTGACATCAGTGAAGCACAGCCATACTGCATGAGCATGATATCACTGTGGCTCCTAGCCAACAGCAGGATGGTTGAAAATGATACAGGTCAAAACAAAGGGGCAATTTCTAAATAAAGATCAGTTCAGTCATTCTGTTGTTGAGAAGATAATCATGCTTATGCTATGATACATTTACAAATTCTGTGGGTGCATAGAAAATAATGCAAGTTGAATGAACATGTTATCAGATGACAGATGATCAATTACTGGATACTGCTAAATTCATCATGCTGTATGCACTGCTTTCTGTATAATTTCAATGCATTCTGACTTTGACAAAAGTAGGGACCCATGTAGTCACAACTGATTTAGAATGACTGTTTGGTAGGATTTAGGATTTTTAAAAAAAATTGTGAATCACCGCAACCACAGGAAGTTCTTGAGCATACAGTCATACATGTGCACAAGAAATATTAGGCTGATGGGTCCAGTAGTATGAGAAATTAAGCTGCGGACAGATGAGACGCAAACAAACAAACAAACACACATGCACTTACTCACTCATGCGCACACACACACGCCAGAATGCATGATCTCCTTCCAAGCTCCAGATAATTAACATGAACTCTAAACTAATCACACAAACACTAAAACCCATGTAACAAAAATGCACACCCAAAACATGAATAGAACATCATTAAAACACACTACAACAAGAACAATCCATAACACAGTCCCATGAGCGTTTGCGCTCCTTCAGCGAGGCACAGACAAGAGAGGGTGTAACTGCGTCCTACCAGCCACTACATAGCCCCCAGCTGAGGGGTTTGTCTTCCCTGGTGACCGCATCACCCAAAACATAGTTCCTTAAATGTCCAGGGTGCTATCACTGACGAGCAGGCCGCCCAGGGCTCATAACTGGAGGAGTGTCACATTGGTCAAGGCATGGGGTGCTGCTGTCGCCCACCTCCCCCTCAGCAGGCGGAGCGAGAGAGTGGTATGGTGAGAGTCTGTCGGTCCCTTCTGAGCAGTGCAAGAGTCACAGCAGTGCACATGTAGCACCACGTCTTGTTGACAGCCAGGCCAGTAGAATCGCCCTGAGGCGGTGGAGGATCTTGGCATTCCCATAGTTCCCCACCCCCACTGAGCCATGGATGATCTGGAGGTCTTGGGGACAGAGCTCACGGGGCACCAGCAGCTGCAGGAAGTTGCTCCCCCATCCGGGAGCCTGCCACCTCCGGTACACCAGCCCGTCATGCAGCTTGAAGTTGCCCCTCAGGCCCCAGCATTGACACCTCCGACCACTCGGGGTGACGTCCTGTCCCCTCACCAGCCAGCCCCTCACCAGCGCCAGGGTTCCGTTTGCCTCCTTTTACTGCCTCAGCTGATGCGTGGTCAGTGGGAACCACCCCTCCTCATCATCGGCAGCCTGGGCAGCCGCCACTGTTTGGAACATCTGGTCCCATGCCTCTTGCCACCGGCAGTAGCGGCACTCCAACGCCGGGGTGTCAGGAGAGCATGTCGACGTTGCCATGATGTCACCTGGCTCGATGCTGGATCTCGAAGTCTGTTCTTGCAGGACCTCCAGCCATTGGGCCCTCAGGATGCTTGACGTTCGGGAGCCAGTGAAGCATGGTCGGTGCAGATGAGGAAGTGGCTGCGATGCAAATGCAGCCGGAAGTGTCATACTGCCTGGACCATAGCCAGCAGCTTGCGTCGGGTGATGTAGTCCAGGGTGTTGTCGATGCGAGGGAGTCCTTCTTGGTGACATCATTCAGGTGTCTCGCAGTGGCTTCATTCTGATCATGCCAGTTGTTTCCCCTGTCACCGTCATCAGCTTGATATCGGTTGGTGACCATGCCACTAGAAGTGGCTGGTGGTGCCTTGAAGGACATCAGGTCGCACCAGGGAAATCGTAGACCCTGTGTCTACCAGGGCCCAGTGGGGTTGGCCATCAAATTGGGAGTGCAGGTACAGTCCCTTGGTGTGACCTAAGCAGCCAACCAGCTTGCATCAGCCTTGGAGGGGGGCTGGAGCGGTGGTCCCCTCATTAGACCACTCTACCATGGTTTCCTATTGGCTGGGTAGTTCTGGCTTTCGGCACCGGTGCTGGGCAGTCGCAGGCTAAGTGACAAGGCTCGCCACACCAGTAACAGCAGTCGGTCAGCTGGGGTGGATGATGCCTTGATGGAGGCCGAGCCAGGCAGATCTCTTCTTCCTCTCCTCCACCTCGTAGTCAGCAATCTCCATGTGTGGTCAGAGGGTGGGGGTTTTCTGCTGGGCAGGCCGCATGGAGAATATTACCTCGGCCTGTTCAGCTTTGTAGTGAGTCTCGTTGAAGCCGGGGCCGGGCGAAGCGAACATGCAGGCGCAACCACTCCGGCAGCCCCGGAGGGCCAGCTCCTCTGCCGAACTGTGCAGCTGCACACTCTCTCCTTCAATGCCCAGGCTCTCTGCTTGGCAGCGGCAACTGGCTAGCTTTTCCCTGCTCTGCTCAGTGGAGTTGCTGTCCAAATCGCCTCTCCAGTGCTGTGGTCAGGCCTTGAAGGTCCCGCTGCTCTGCTGGGGCTAGGTCGAGGATCACCTGCAGTGCCTTTCCCTCCAACGCCAGAGCCAGATAAACAGCAGCTTCTTCATCGCCCCAGCCACTGTGCCATGTCACTAGTCTGACGGCGTCATCCCATTGTACTTGGGCAGCTGCGGGGCATGGAAGGCTGGATGTGGGTCCAGGTAGTGGTAGCTCGTAGGCAGCAAGGGCAGTGATGGGCAGCAGCTCAGCATCTGCCACAGGCAGCAGAGGGCTGTCGGGGCATTGAGGCTACAGACCCTACAGACTGCGACGGGTCTGCTCAATAGGTTGTTGCATCTCTTGGATTTCTCTTTCCAGCTTTACTTTTCAACATGCTCAATCCCACTTCTGACACCAAAGTGGTGAGCAGCATGGAAGGATTCGCTCATGAGTTCTCAGCTTTGCAAGCCATTTATTGAACACACCAACACACTGCCCGGAGGCCATCGATCTCCACACAGGTCTCGGTCATTGTAACACCAACAAATTGTAAATGAACATGAACACTAAGTTAACCACACAAACACTAAAACCCAGAACCCAAGAACAGGAATAGACCACAACAGTCCCATAAGCCTTTTCCTTCAGCGCGTATCAGTCAATAGAGGGCGCATGCGTCCTGCCCTGTTAAGCACAATTTTGATGTAAATGATTGTGTGGATGTTTGATATTGCTTTACTTCTACTCCACTGCAGACAGTCCACTGTGGAAGAGGGGGACATAACGTACAGGTAAAATCTGTCTTTTTCACTTTGCAAGCCACAGCATGGTGTTAAAAAAAAATATATTAATTGATGCTCAGGTGAAAAATTAGTCAGTCTGTGTTTTCATACAAAACAAAATAGGCTTTGAGACAAACAACATGCAAAATATATATATTTTATATAGCAGCCATCAGGCCTTTTTGGTAGTTTAATTATTATAATTATGTGATCAACTCACTCATCACAGTACATCTAGGTATGACCCCCAAAGCGAAAACTGCAAGTTGCCACCAGGCTAAAAAATGATTACTTTTTTGATTGATTGATTGATTGATTGATTGATTGATTGATTGATTGATTGATTGATTGATTGATTGATTGATTGATTGATTTCAGTTTAAACTGAATTTATTTTGCATTGGCAGTTTCCACTGGTACTTGGGTTAAAGCTGCTGTTGCTTTTCTTGAGTAGTATGTAGACTTACAGAGTTTTGAGCCTGAGAATGATTTGTTCATCTGTTGTTGATTAATTCAATATGAGGTTCAATAATATATCAATAATTAGGCTGAGCTGATACTCACAGTGATCAAGGCTGACCTAGATTTGGCTCCTGATGAACTGGTCATATGTCATAGGAAAAAACACTTCTCCTCGCACTTTATTTCAGTTCCATTTTTTACATTTGGCATTGTAATAATGCTCTTTGTGTTTTTTTGTAGCCCGTGTTGTCTCCAGCTGGATTAAAAACAGCTAATTTAGCCAATTGTTAATTTCCTTTGGCTCCTCTGTTTCATACAAATGTGCACACTCAGCAGCAGAGAAAATCCCAAGCCAGAGGAATACAATCAAACAGTGTAAAAGAGTGACTTAAAATGCAATGTATCTCCCTCCCTGTTTTCACAAAACACACCAAGCAAGGGCTGCAGGTAAATGCAAATACAAAATGCAGCAGGGACAAACTTAACAGGAACACCTTACAATATATGATTAAATCTCTGTGGCAGTTTTTGATTCTGTAGATTGGTGTTATTGGACCACATTATATTGTAGGTGTTCTGTTTAGTTTTACTACCACAAGATGTTGACAAAACCATCACCCTATACATTAAGAAAGAGAAAATGTGTGTGGGGCCCCTATTGTTGAAATAGGTGGTGAGTCAGTTTTGTGTTTACGGGGGGAAAAAACGTGTGAATATACAGCTCTAGTACCACGTCATTAAGTTAAAAAAGCTAAACGAGACAAGTGGTAGTCAAACTGTAGCTAAAAATGTCCCAAATAACTTACACATGTACTCACTACCTTGTCCCCCATACATGATGGTTCTGTCTTCTTTAATAATGATAGCTACTGCTGGGTCAAGTCATGTTGGTGCAAATATGGAAAACCGTTTGCAGTTAGTGGCTAACTGGAACAAAGACGATCCAAACTCATGTAATTCATTTTGCTGATGTTGGAAATAATGATAGGGCACAGTCTCTAATTAGGCTGTAGAGTTTTAAAAAATATATATAATATCACATAATTCAGTCAGGATGCCTCACGTCATATAGCAAATGAAAATGGCAATACAATCTGACTTGGCTCTACTCTCAGAGATGCCCCTTGCTCCTTCAAATAGCACATCAAGATAGAAAACAGAAGACAAATTACATGCCGGGAGTATTGAAAATAATTCCCTAACTAAGGTGAATATAAACTGAACAAACCAAGGCCTGTATTTTGTTAATAGCAGCAGCAAACAAACAGCAAACTAGTGAACATTGGATATTAGTGTGAGCATCTTTAAATAGGCTTGCTCAATTTGCAATGAGATGTGAAGAACGTAGTTGTAGCAGACTGTTTGTAAATTGACACAACAACTTAAATTATGTTATGATCCCTCATGTCTCATAATAAATGACAGGGTTTTATTCTTGGGAAGGCCTCATGCTGCAGAAATAAAGCAGCATATTATGCAGTCCATGGCAACATGATAAAATACAATG
Organism: Heterobranchus longifilis; assembly: GCA_028570985.1. Taxonomy (NCBI): domain Eukaryota; kingdom Metazoa; phylum Chordata; class Actinopteri; order Siluriformes; family Clariidae; genus Heterobranchus; species Heterobranchus longifilis. The sequence goes on from JAOVVB010090898.1 coordinate 11,508, forward strand.
CACTTTTAGCATGCCTTTGAACTGAACATGTTATTCTTTGTCAGAAAGTACAGGGGTAGCCCTTCCACAAATAATTAAAAAATACATGAGTGAATCCTGTTACATGTCACTGTCCTGTGAGACTATATTTTGGCCAGTTGTTGGCCAATAAAGCTGATTCTAACTGCACAGTTTCTGCACTATGTGCAATCTGTCACATGGTGTCACTGTTGACCACTAAAGCAAAATGCATCTCTCTCCTGGTAGTCATGACACACCCATTTATAAAGGGTGTAGGACACAGCTTTCTGTAAGATATGCTTTATATTTCTAAATTAACAACAGGATCCTAAGACATGTCCTAAGATATATATTTTTTCAGGTCTTAAAAATCAGCAAAAACAAGAAAAGTTTCCAGAAACTGGACTATTGTTTTCTGCAGACGAAAGGATGATTTTTTTGGCCACCGTCTTTGTCTTGTCTGCAGTATGGCCCAGCGCTTTGTCTGTGACACGGTACTCCATAGAGGAGGAGATGGAAAGGGGCTCTGTTGTGGCTAATCTCGCTGCGGATTTGGGACTTGAGCCTGGAGGTTTGGCACAGCGAGAGGTAAAACTTGATATTTTCCATAACAAAAAATATCTAGATGTCAATAAAAAGACAGGAGAGTTATATATCGTGGAAAAGATGGACAGGGAAAGTCTTTGTCCGATAAAAACAACCTCCTGTTTTCTAAAGCTTGATGTTATCATAGAAAGCCCCTTACGCATCTTCAACATTGAACTTGGAATAACGGATATAAATGATAACGCTCCACATTTTCGGCGAGACAGAGTGGAGCTCGACGTTTCAGAATCGGCAACACCGGGAGAGAGATTCTCCCTGCCTAATGGCGTGGATCCAGATGTTGGCGTAAATACAATTAAAACATACAAACTCAGTGTCAGTGAACACTTCGCCATCGAAATTCAGACGGGCAGTGATGGAACTCAATATGTTGATTTGGTGTTGACTAAATCTTTAGACAGAGAGGAGAATTCTGTTCATAATTTAATACTGACTGCTGTGGACGGCGGGGTCCCTGTGCGCTCCGGCACTGCCAATATTATTGTCAGAGTACAGGACACAAACGATAATCCTCCTCGGTTTGATAAGCAGACTTACGCAATTAATATGACAGAAAATTCCCCGATCGGAAGCTTAGTGATGAAACTTAACGCTACAGATCTTGACGAGGGTCTGAATTCAGAGATAGTGTACTCATTCACCCTCTACACGTCAGAAAAAACACAAGATGTATTTGCATTGAATCCTAACACAGGGGAGATAACTGTGAAAGGTACTATTGACTATGAAGATATGAAATTTTATGAGATGCACATTGAGGCAAGAGACAAAGGGACGCATCCCTTGCTAGGGCAGTGTAAAGTAATCGTCCACGTGACGGATATGAATGACAATTATCCGGAAATTACCATACAGTCTGTTAAAAACACAGTGGATGAGAACATCCCAGTGGGAAGTGTCATTGCTCTGGTAGACATAAGTGACAGAGACACTGGCGATAATGGAAACGTAAGCTTATCCATAAATCAGCCCATGCCCTTTATTCTGAACAAGTCATCAGATAGACCCATGCATTACAAGCTCATAGTGTCTGAACCCTTGGATCGTGAATCAGTGCCTGAATATGACATCATGCTGATTGTGACAGATGCAGGAACGCCCCCTTTATCTGATAATGAAACAATAACTGTGCATCTATTGGATGTTAATGACAACGCGCCACAGTTCCCTCAGTCATTTTATACTATACGTGTAATGGAGAATAACGCACCTGGGGCCTTGCTCAGTTCTCTCAC
>JAOVVB010090926.1:0-27683 GCA_028570985.1 Heterobranchus longifilis
GAAGTTAATGGGGCAGGCATGACAAGTACCACTACAACCCATCATATCTGTGTTGTTTCACCTTTCCACATAATAAAAAGAATACACATTATGTGATGTCGACTGATGTTTTTGTTTTATCTAAATATGCACATTTGTTTTCTTAGTTATTGATCTTGAAACAGATCCTGTCTCTGTCCAGCAGCTGCATACAGCTCAATCAAGACCCTGTTTGGTCCAAGACAGCTGCTACATCAGGGCAGATCTGACCTATTATCACTGACCAAACTGCAATTATAACCAGATTAATAAATTAATGGCTCTGGTTACAACTGACTGCACTCAATGATATGTCCTGTCAGTTATAGGTAAATATCCTCAACATCGTATGCTACAATGTCTTATCAGTTTATCATCTCAACAGATATTGCTGGCTAACGTTAGCTAAACAAAGTGCAAATGCTAACCGCATCATTGATGAACAAAATAACAAAGTACCGGTAAGTGATAAAGGTCCAGATTTATAGAACAGAGGCATATGAAATTTGGTGATTAGCGCCCCCCTCCTGACAATAACAGGAAAGAGAGAGCTGGCTAAGCCCTCCTGAATATTATTAAATATCATTATGATAATAGCACCAGTGGCGACATGGCACTTCCTTCTTTTATATTTTCCTTGGTGTCTTGTGGAACTTGTAAGAGGTGGAAGTAGTTTTTCTTTTAAATGTAATGTGTGTAAAAATGACATAAATCTGTGAAGCTGGATAGATTTACTTGTGACAGTTAAAATAAAACATCCTACTGTCCGTACTACTCTTAAAAGCATGTGCATCTCAGTTTGTGGGATAACCCTCTGGAATAGTCTAGATGTGTCAACAAATATGAGCAAACATATTACACAATTCAAATGCAGCTATAAACAATCATTCATGGACAAGTACGCAGAGCTCGAATGTTGATTTTGTTTAGAAGATGTTGTGATTTATTTTGTTATTATTGTTAATTTATTCTTTTAGATTTGTGAGAGAATTTATGTTAGTTATTAGGATCTGATATGAAAATATTGTGATACATGAAAATATAGGAGATTGATATGTTATTGTAAGGAGGGGGCAGGACAACATAAGCTTTTGCTTCCTTCTGCTCCTTCTCGAACTTATCCTGTGTTATTATGTGTTATGTTTATTGTGTATGGAGATTTTTAGTTTATTCTTTATTGAGTTTTGATTGTTTGAGATAAATAAAGAACAAATCAAATCAAATTAAACTTTGCACACTTTAAACACACTTAAATGTTCATGTTGTGAAGTGAATGGTCACGGGTAATACAGTGTGCTCAATCAACACACTTACCGAGGTCAGGAGACTCCCAGGTCAGGTCCTCTCCATCTGAATCAGGCGGAGCTCTCTGTGAGATCTTTCCGGGCCTGCTGGACTTCATGGTGCTCCCCAGCTGTCTGGGTCTGCCCAGCTGTCTGGTGGGCCCTATGGGTTTCACACTGTGAGTCTTCTTATGGTTGTTGAAGCCTTGCCTGTAGTAGAAACTCTTCCCACACTCGTCACACTGGTACGGTTTCTCTCCTGTATGAACTCTGAGGTGAACTTTAAGCTCTTCAGTTCTCGCGTAACGTTTCCCACAGATGGAGCAGAGGTGAGGTCTCTCTCCAGAATGCGTCGTATAGTGCGATCTCAGGGTAGATTCCTGCTTGAACCTTTTTCCACATATAATGCACGGGAAAGGTTTCTCTCCTGTGTGATCTCGCATGTGGTTCTCAAGTCCCTTTGAGCTCTGGAAACCTTTATCACACTGTGAGCACTGGTAGGGCTTCAGACCCCCGTGACCAGCTTCATGTTCTTTTAATTTCTGGGTGCACATGAATCTTTTGCCACACTGTGTGCAGCTGTGTGGTTTCTTTGATTCGTGGACTTGTTTTAAATGTTCTTCTAAAAGTTGTTTCTCTGAAAATTGTGTCCAACACAAATGACAGAAGCAGATTTCCACTGATGATTGAGCCTCTTCAGGTTGAGGGAAACTTTTCTCTAATGCTGCCATGTTGGTGATTTTCCCTATTGGAAGAAAAACAAAATTAAGTACATTTATCCTTAAAGCTGCAATTATCAATATTTCTATATTAACAATGGATCGAATTACTATGTGTAATGTGGAAGTGGATAATTATCACCCAACCCTGCAGTTCCTCTCAGCTCTGCAAAGCGTTTTAGCTACTTTCAGCTCATTGTTTTGGTTTTATGTCCCACAACTTTACTGTTTTGGTTCACTCTCATGGCTCACATCAACGTTACAGCAGTTCAGGCTCTAATCAGGTGGCTTTTCTCAGATAAACACTACCTGCCCAGACCAAATGACAGACAGTGAAAGTTAGCGACTAGCTGGTGAACATAGTGGAGCATTTAGCAGCTAAAGACACAAATATGTTTTTCAGGAATTGGTGAAGACCGAAAACAGAGCTAAAAGAGAGAGAATATTGGACTTTTGCCAGACGGGGAGAAACAGAATTCCTATTAAATGCTAATGTCCGTCTGTGTTTGCTACATGTTTAATAGGCAACATTAGCTATAACAACTTTATAAGGTGCTAACATGATAATGTTGTGTTCAGCTTGTTGCACTGTTGCCAAGTGGCCACAAAAATCAATTATTGCAGCTTTATAGAAATATATCTCTAGGTGCTTCGTGGATATTTTTCATGTATAATATAGATATTTGGAGTTTTTTCAGCACATCCTTCAGCAACTTATGTTGTTTGAAGAATGCTACATTTTGATGTATATTTGCGGACTTATTTTCAATTATACTCTATGTAGTCTCACATAGCCAGACCTATCTCCACAGCACTGGAGAAGGATCTGGCTGCACAAGTTATAATTCTGGTATAGGGGAAAAAACGTTCTGGCTTGCTTGTATGTCTTTAAACCAATCACAATTGTCTTGGGCAGCGCTCAGCTCTGGATGCAGCCCTTGCAAAATTACATAGCAAAGATAATAAGGGGGAGGAGAAGTCCATCTGAAATAAGTGGCCAATGACAGGCACTATACTATATGTGAAAAAAGGCCCCTCTCTCGCAGTGACTTTATTGCCAGTTTTTCCCTACCATCTCTCTCCCCACCTGAACTCTGCCTCACTTCACACAGACTTTGGGACAATCACAACTAAACCCAGATTTGCCCTCTTTTACCTGAAGCAGTCTGACGCACATCAGATAGACTCTCCTGGATATTACAGACTTATACACCTCTATTCCAACTGTCATCTGGTGTGAAGTGTGTCTAGTGCAAAACCACTGATTCACCAAACTGATGAGCAGAAGGAATGTGGTTGTGGTGGAAATAAACAAGTGTTGGAAAACCTACTGCCTTTTAAAAAGAGAGACAATCACAGAAAGAAACTGAAAGAACTGTCTCAACATTAAAAGGGTCGAGACAAAAACTGTAGACCTCAGTGCTCTCACCTTTATGAACCTTCTGGTGTGTTTTAAGGTTTCCAATCTGTGTGAAACCTCTTCCACACAAAGTGCACTTGTATGGTTTCTTCCCTGAGTGAATAATAAGGTGCCTTTTCAGAGAGGCACTGGTAGGAAACAGCTTTCCACATGTTGAACAAACATACGTCTTTGGAGAACTTCGCTCTTCTTCGGGTTCCACAGCCGCTGCAGGTGCTGGATGGTAGATCCGCCGGTGGACTGTCAAGCTTCGGTTAACTTTAAACGTCTGCCCACAGTCGCAGCACTTGTGAAGTACGTGTTTGCCATGTTTCTCTCTCAGATGGCGGTCTCTGGCATATACACTCTGGAAAATCTTGCTGCATTCTGAACAGCTGATGAGCTCCTCAGACTCAGTTTTCTTCCGACGTTTCCTGGATGTCATTTTCGGAGAATGGTTATGTTCAGGTTTGGCGGTTGAAGCCGTGTGCGTGTCACCAGGTAATGTAACATCAGCAGCCTGACCTGCATGCATGAAACAAAGATGCTGGTAGGTGTACAGATCAACAACACCACAAATGTCACTCTTTCTTTTACGTTTGGAGCATCCTTTGTGAAACTGAGTTGTCTCTCACTGATAACATTTTATTTTTGTTTATATTCTCCTTTACCTCTTGTGTCTCGGCACCTACATGTTCTGCAATGAAAGTTGAGGTACTACTGTCCATTTATTTCAACTTACTTGTAAATTGTCATTAGAGAGTCAGTTCACTCAAATCGCAAAAACACACTATTTTCTCATTTTCTCCTTGTGGTATATGTAGTAGCCTGCATTTAATTTAGTTTTCATTATATCCGCCTCTGGGTTTTCTACCTCCATCCCAACACAACAGAGTTAATTTCTGGTGCTTACAATATTGACAAATTACATCTGAAAAATTAATAGATAATTAAATTGCTTTCTAGTAACAGAATCCCTGTTACTCTGGATAATCCAAAGCCCTTCCTGTCAGCAGTTAACAACTTTCCGGTTGGAAATAACCAGCACTTATGGGAAAGACACACTGCTGCTGGGTTTTTCAAATTATTTTTTTATGGCTTTGAGCAGCAAAAACAAAATTACATTGACCTCTATTGTATTGAGGTTGCAAAACAAATCTCAAAACTTCAGCAAATAAAACCAGCATGGCTCGAAAAAAAGTCTAGTGGTGAGTTAGAAAATATGTTTGTTGTTTTTATGAACTGACCCTTTAAAATCAGAAGCACCTTTAACCATTATAACAACACTGTTTACAGTCACATTTCCAGGTCTAAGAATGTTTTTGCCTCTCCGACTCTCAGGTCTGTACTAAAGGCTACGTTCACACTGCAGGTAAAAGTGGCCCAAATGTTGCATCCATACACACACACCTCCGTACAGAAGCAGCCATTGCTCCACAAAAAGCCACAATTTAAAATGTGGCTCTCTTTCTTCTCATCCTCATCCTTGTCATCATCTGCTCACGAATTTGCTGGCTTAATAAATGCAGATTTTAGTGGCCTCCGTGTTTACTTCTGTATGATGTTTTTGTTATTGGTCTTTTGTGCATGCGGGTCAGTACAGGACCGTGACCAGTTCTGTACTGGAATCTGATAATGGCCACATTTAAAAAATAATGTGAACAGCCAAATAAAAACTAATCAGATCTGAGTAATAAATTAGAATTGAGCACCAATGCTGTACTACCAACGACAAAGCAGCAGGCTACAAGTTTCTTTCAATGGAAGCCGGCAACATAAAGCTAAAAACTGGACACTCAACAGTCAAAGTTGAACGGGACTCAACTTTTTTCAGTGCTCCAATGACGCAGTGAAGCGTCAACCCATAATATGTTTTTTTTTTTCAAGTTAGCTGATGCCATGCTAGCTTTTTTGTATTGCGGTCCACACAGGGATGCAGTGGGGTGGAGAAATGTGAAACGAAACAAGCGCTTGACACCAACGGCGACTCGGCGACTATGTAGCCAGCCACGCTCGGATGTTTGTAGCTTTTGTCGGCGGTAATGTGAACACGGCATAAGGCTTGCAGTGTGAACGTAGCCTAAGACACCACTTTTTTTTTCTGAATCAACCTACCAGCAGACTTCCTCTCCAAATGGGACGTGTCCGAGCTGATGGGAGTACTGGCAGTCTCCACTCCACCCAAAGCTTCTGCAGTTCCCTCGGCTCCAGCTGACAATCTGTGGATGCTGAGGTGTTCCTTCAGCCTGTCCTTGCGAGAGAACCTCTTGTCACACACTGGACAGGAGAAAGGTTTCTCTTCGGTGTGGACTGAAAGGTGTCTCTTCAGCCTGTTCAGGACACTGAATGCTGTCCCACAATGGGAGCATTCATGAGGTTTGGCTCCAGTGTGAGTCCTCTGGTGTCGCTGTAGAGCTCTGCTGTTCGGGAATTTCTTACCACACACATGGCAAGACCGGTCCATGCTTCTATCCAACTGTTGATACTCAGTGTGGTGCACATTAGGAATGACCTCTGAAAAGAACATTTTCAAAGACATTTAGTTTTCAGAATTACATCCTGTCTCATCATTTAACCCTCTGAATCCCAAAACCAGCTGGCGGGTTTGAAAATTCAATTCAATTGTATTTATAGTGAAAAGCATGTTTTCTTTAAAAAAAAACAAATGATCATAGCCAGAAACTGTAAGAGACTGTAAAAACAGATGTCGTTGGATTTTCAACTTTACGACGGTCCTGGAACGGATCGTGTAAAGAACAATTCCGTCGGGAAAAGTAACCAAATCTAAGCTTTAAATAGTGATATTTAACCAATATCACTTTATTCTCATTTAAAATGTTGCCAAAAATAAATTGTTTGCAATAACTAGAACCCTGTAAAAAAAATAAAAAAATCTGCGCTCCTCAGCGCATCTGGGAAGCCATGTTTACACAGAGCAGAGTAAACAAGAGAGGTTGTAAAAATGTAAATAGTTCAATATACATAGCAGCATGTGGAGCCCCCATGTTTTACAACATTGATAACACTTGTGGGTACTTGGAAAAATGTTGTATATATAGATTCAATTTTACTCCAATTTTTGTATAATATATACGTTTATCAAAGAATTTCAACCTGATTTCTTTCTTTTTTATGATTTATGGCTATCTATGGTGTTATATTGTTCAAAAGACATTTTTGAGTTCTCTCTACTTCTAGCCATGATTGTGCTGTTTCCATAGAGGTGCAGGTCTTGCAGTGAAACATGAGGCCACAGTGAGTAAAATGTGACAGGAGAAAGAAATGCCCTGAAACTGCTTGGGATTCAGAGGATTAACAACAAAACTATTTCCACTTACCAGAGCGACCAGGATCCCATTCTAACTCTTCTCCATCTGAGTTGATCAAGCCAGCAACTGCATTTTCTTCCTCTTGCACATTCGTCATGGCAGCCGTCTTTTTAGTGGGTGTTTTCATATGCAACCTCATGTGGCTCATCAAGGAAAAGTTCACACCACACACAAAGGCTTCTCTTTAGTGTGGGTTCGCAGGTGAACAATCAGAGGGTTTCGAATGGTAAACCTCTTCCGGCAATAGATACATTTGAAAGGCTTCACTCCTCTGTTGTGTTTCTCGATGTGCGGGCACTGATGACTTTGAGTTCTGAATTCTTTTTGACAAATTTGGTAGAAATGTTTCCCGTCGTGGTCTTCAGGTTGTTCTGCTGCAGTGTGATTGTTCTTGTCGTCTTCTTATATCGGAAAGAAGAACAGAATGAATTTCATGCAGGTTATGGGGAGTACAGTATTTAAAAACGTTCTCAAGTTTAGATAGCACAAGTGTTGGGTACTGAACTGTTTTTAAGGGTACCGACCGAATTACATCGGTACTACCGAGTACAGATACACGTTAAAGCAAATGGTGCCAAATTTCAGTATATGAGAGCATGTAAAGGTACGTGTCCACAGTCACCGTCATTTCCGTGCTTCCCATTCATTGTCTATGTAAGCAGCCATGCAATGCATTCTGGTAACACTGCGTTTGAGAGACGGGCCATCGAGTTGCATGCTACTCATTTGCATGAAGTTGAGGTCTAGACTACTTTATGCAAATGAGCAGTGCCCAGTGCAACTCGCTGCCTCACGAAACTCCCTAAAACAAAGACAGATTCAGTAACTGCATGGCTTATGTCTTGCCTAAAATGTTTTCAGAAACACATTTCGTTGAACTATTTTCATAATATAAGAGAGCGTTTCCAGACGAGCCGCCAAGTTGGTCCAGTTTGAAATTTGGGAGCAGACAGCCCACAAGTGAAAGTGTCTGCCAATCAGGTGCAGCGCGGTTGTAGAATGTATAGGATGTTTATAGGATGTTTTCTTTGTTGGTCATTAGTCAAGGAAGAGAAACTGAAAACTGTACAGGCATGCCTATCAAGCGTCCAATGCTAGGGAGCATGGCAATCCCTGGTGTGGAAAAAGCCCCTGTGGACATGTACCATAAGCACAAGGTTGTACACACACACACACACACACACACACACAAACACACAGAGAGCTTGTTCAAATCACAGTGAGTCAGCCAAAAGCAGTCACAAGTGTGGTTACACTTTTCAAAACTCCACGCAGACAACACTCACCGCAATATAATATAATGGTGAGCGGCCGTGAGTGTGGTTTCACTTTTCTCTGAGACAATACACGTAGAACGTTCTCTAGACAGACTGATAGGCTGGAGGTTGTAGGGACAGGGAAGTAGGGAGGGGTTTTATTTTGTGTGGTGTGTAAAATTCTAAATAAATAACAAAATGCTCCAAGTAAATAACAATGTTGAAATTGAAAAGTGTTGACTGATATTTACAACTGAATTTAATTTTTTTTGTTATTACAGAGAGAATAAAGCACCAAAAAATGTACCGTTGGGTACTGGTACTGAATCCCAGGTACCGGTATCAGTATCTCCTCCAGTCTTCTACTCACCTGGTTGATTCCAGAGAACTTCAGCTACATCACTGGAAGCTGCTCCACGGTCCTTATCCTCAGTTTTTAACCTTAATGAAACGATCTCACATTTAGTCTTTGTTACACTCTGATCTCCATACAAAGGACTATGACCACAGTCACTTCCATTCCTGTGAGGACTGATGTTGTCATCTTTGGGTTGGCCTCCATCAACATACGTGACATTACTGGCAGGCAGGGCTGTGCTCTCCATGCTTGGACTCAGATAAATGATCAGACGTGGTTCCACGTTGGCAGGTGAGAGCTTGTCCAGGGCATTTACAGGAGGATTTCTAAAAGAGAAAAAGGAAAATCACTATTAACTAAAAACAAACATTTATGCTTTTGCATGATTCTGTGGAGAAACACAGTTTTACAGATGTCTATTAAATCAACTGATTGATTAGTTCAGCTCTATTGATTTGGTTCCCTTGTAAAGCACTTTGAGCTGCATTTTATGTTATGAAAGGTCCTATATAAATAAAGATTATTATCATTATTAATAAAAAAAATCCTGGTTTTATATTAATGTATGATTAATAATAATGTAATGATATAATACATAATCGTAGAACAGTCACATGGGCTGTTTTTCTGCATTGACTTATAGCCTACATTTTCCTGACTATACTTATTACTTAGCTTACATACTTTTACTTTAACAACATTTTCAGTACAGTTCTTTTACTCGTAAGTGTTTTTATAGTGTGGCATTGTACTTTTACTTAAGTAAATGATCCGAATACTTCGTCCACCCGTACAAACCAGACAGCCTGATGTTTTAACACCAGACTGTCACTCACTGGAGACAGTAAACATGAGAAGTTAACTATGCAGGTCAAACTGGCTAACGGCTAGCTAGGATAGCATGTAGCACTAACTCGGCCATTGTGGGCAAATTTACAATACTCACCTCAATCATGGTGGCTTCAAATCACCACGTTAGCTTTAACTCATATCCCTGAGTCCCAGCGTCACCGCTATGCATGTATCAAAATTGTATTTTATGTGTTTGTACAAGCAGTGATATTACAACAACCGTTAGCATGAGGCGCTAGAAGAGACGGAGGCTAGCTAGGTTGAGGGAGTCGTGGCTAGAAGGTAACCCTAGATTTGCCAAAGTCTCGCGAGATGGGTAAGGTTAGGCATTAATCTCGAATAGTTAAGGTTCAATTTGTGTGGTTAGGCATTAACCTCGAATGGTATGGTAAGACTGGTATGGTTAGGCATTAACCTCGAATGGTATGGTTAGGGTTAGGTGGTTGGGAAAGGAGTCTCGCGAGAGGTTTTGCCCGTTTTCGCCGTCGGTTTTTGCAAATTGGGTACCTTGTCGACACCGCCGGTTCTTCTTTGGAGTTTTACGGCAGCCGGTGTTTTGTCGATAAGTGCTACATCAACGGTTCTGCACGTGTGGGAGCATTATTTTTTGTTAAGGGGTTTGCTCTATCAAAATACGCTACCCATGAAAGATATTAAAATAGAGTATCAAAATATACTTCCCATATTCTTACAGTATATATGGAGTAAGTAGCGGTGTAACATAAAATAATTCTGTAGTGGGAGCATGATTTGATAAGGGTTTTGACTATCGAAATATGCTAACGTTACCCCTAAAATCTTAAATAACTGAGTCTCACAATATCAAAAAAGTAGCCAAAATATAATCAAAATATTCTGACAGTGCACATACCCATGTTTGTAATCAAAAACATAAATAAAGATGTCATATTACTGATGGAAATACAAGGCAAGGCAGCATATCCGTAATGTTGCATTGCTGCCACCTTCAGGAATTATTCAATTTCTCTACCATCTTACTTCTTCTAGTGCGAATTAGTGTCCACTCAGTGACCCCATTCATGTCAGTCCATACTACAACCCAGACCCAAACCCCTCCCTCAGTGTCAAATCTAAATCCTCTCCAGAAATGTGTCGTGACAAAAACTGATGGTCTGCTAAAAAACTGATTGTGGTCGGCGAAAGCGCGCTCAGCCTGTTACAGCACTATAGCCCGGTGTATTTACGTCTACAGCTGCTTTTATTTTGATCAAACAGTCATAACGTGCAAATACACACACACACACACACACACACACACACACTTATGACTGATCAAAATAAAAGCAGCTGTGGGGTTATAAAATAAATAAATTCCCTTACCAGGCTACATATTTTTATGCGCGGGACCTGGAAAGTGGCAGTGGTTTAACTTGGCAGAGGACAGTGAATTTGCTTGTGTAACTGGGAAAATGCTGTAGAGGGGAGACTTTATTCGTTTTTATTCTGGAACAATAATCTCTGTGTTAGCGTTTTGGGCGTCATCAATGACATCACTGGTCTAAAACGATACAAGCCTCGATACGCGCTTCTCAGAAAACACGCTTCGAAGCCTCGGCACATCACGTAACGTCACTAGCCAATATGTATTACTACAAATTTCATAATGTAAGAATACATTATTTCAAATGTAGAAAAAACCCAGACATATTTCTGAAAAAATTCTGTATTCCATCGTCATGGATTTTAAAATAACAAGGATATTGTGCATACTTTTTTTAACATTAAGTATTAGTATTTGGCATGCAGGATACAAAGGCACTCAAATTGTACAGATGGGCTACTGGAGAACATAAACATAAAAACATGGGTACAAAACATGATTACGAGAAAGACAACACAGTAAACTTCCAAATTATTCTTGGCAACCCACGCCGACTTTAGCATATATTTTCAGACACAGTAATCGTCTCGGCTGTATGTGGGAGGAATGGAAGGAAGAAGAACAGGAAAGAAGCGCAATTTACTGTAATATCTTCAAACACAGTTAACGACAAAAAAATCATCAATAGATCAACTGTTAGATGTCCAGCCTGGCATGTTGCTTCGGTCTACCGAGCTGTCTAGTTGGGCCAATGCGTTTTCCAGCGTGTGTGCGCTGATGCTGCCGCAGACCCTGGCGGTAAATGAAGCTCTTCCCACACTCTCCGCACTCGTAGGGTCTCTCTCCGGTGTGAAGCCTGTGGTGCACTTTCAGTTCCTCAGCTCTGGAGTAGCCTTTCCCGCAGACACTACATATGAAAGGTCTGTCTTTAATGTGGGTCTGATAATGTGCTGTTAGGTACGAGTTTATCCGAAACGTCTTCCCACAGATGGAACATGCGAAGGGCCTCTCCCCGGAGTGCTGCATCTCATGCAGCTTGAGAGAGGAAGCCGTGTGGAAACCTCTGCCGCACTGGGAGCAGAGGAACGGTTTCTCCCCAGTATGGATGCGCTGGTGAATTTGTATGTAGCTTTCATTGATGAACCTCTTGCCGCAGTCGGGACACGAGTAGCGCTTCTCCTTGACGTGGGTTTTCATATGTTCCTCCAGCTTTTCTTTTTCATTGAACTGAATGCCACAGCGGCGGCAGAAGAGAAGCTGTGACGCGCTCTCGTCGACTGCGTCCGATTCACCAGCTGTTTCTGTGTGTGTGGTGATGTGGTGTGCTTGCAAAGCCGAATGACTCTCGCATTCTTTTCCACATTCCAGGCAACGGAGGGATGATCTAATCCTGGACTCCCCCGGCAGAGACTTCAAGTATTCGGAGAGTTCTGACGCTATGGGATTCACCTCATCGTCAAAATCCAAAGCACCCTTACGACCTTCACAGAGACAAAAAGGAAAAACAAATCATGTTTTACTCAAGTATAACAATCTTTTGTTTTCCCCCAGTTCCCGAGTTCCAGTTTTGGGCAGATTCTTCAAATATTATATGTATTGTTCTACCTTCCTTTTCCATCACCATTGCAGTTAGGTAATTTGGAGACAAGCCAAGGTTTGAAACACTTGCCGACTGCAGACTGCCATGCTGGTTTTCCTGTATTGTTCTGTATACAATGATGCAAAAGGCCAATTATTCAACTGACAATATCAGGTTTGATTTAGGGACTCCTAGACTGATGAATCATTTATGTTTATGGAGATGTTTATAGTACATATTAGGCGTTTTCGGACCAAACATTTCTGGGGACTCCCTGCCCACTGGGGAGCTCTGCCGAGAACTACATACCTTCAAGGGTTCTTTTCTGTTTGCATCTGCACCGGACCGGACCGTACCACACCGGAATGCTGAAGTGACGTAATATTAAGATGGCCGGCTTTTCACTTTGAAGAGTCAAAATGGCGCTGCATTTCCCTCGTCGCATATATGTTCAGTAAAGCCTGGACATCACAGTTGGTCCATTTGTCAGTTTTCTTCATTTTTATTTCATAAAGAGCTGTTGTTTGTGTTTTGTGTTGTCCATTGTTTACACGGCTAATGGGTTTTTAAAAGTGGCAGTTGCCGGTGCTGTATTGGCTGTGCTCGACCTGTGTGAATGGGTGAATGACTCGCAGTGTAAAGAGCTTTGAGCGGTCGCAAAGACTAGAAAAGTGCTATATAAGTAGAGTCCATTTACCATTACCATTCGACCAATCACCGCACACTTACGTCACTCACGTTTCCTCTTGTGTTCGGAGAGTACCTACTCTGAAATAGGAGCTAAAAAGTTCCTCAAAACAGCTTTCTAAGAAACTACGATCATTCTTAGTTCTTACGGTGCAAACACACAAAGGGGGGGGGGTTCTTAGAACTAAGAAAAGTTCCTCCAGTCTGAAAACGCTTAATGCCATCTAGTCATTCATAGATACAAAACAAAACAGGTCATCTACACAAACTCATCTAAACTCAAAATAACTTGTTTTCCATTTGGTACTGAATCTTTAGTAATGTTTTTAGTCAAGTAAAGTATTTTTTCTGATATTTACATTACATATATACATAGACAACAAAAGAAGTGTGAATATTCTGGGAAGATAATTGTAAATAGCTAAATTTAGATTTTTTTTCTGACCGATGGTCAACCCTCGTTAACCGATCATTAACTGTTAACCGACAAGCAGACAAATGAGTCCCAGTTCACCCGTGTGGGAGGCTCGGACATATGTTTCGCGTCTGCGGACAGCAGCGTATTTGTACCAGTTGCGCAGCCACAATGTTGCGTGCATTGTTGTGGACACATGCAGCCACTTTCCCAGTAAGAATGGAACCGCTTGCCAGTCCGCACGACCGGTACAAGTCCTCAGCTGTCCACGGACGCAGAACGTATGTCTGAGCCTATCTTCACTGCATCCAGCTGCGAGGCTGTCAGCTGTGTGTCTGCCTGATATAACATGTAGGTCAGCAATATCGTGGCATGTGTCACGTAGCTCTCCACTGTGAGCACCAGATGGTCGTGAGAAGCCACAAAATTAGCAGGAAAAAAGAGCTTAACTAGTAGTTAAAAAATAGATTCTATAGACTGTATTTTCTTTTACCAATCAACAAACGTTTAAAAAGTACTTTTTTTAATAATATTGTTTTTAACTGTTTAACTGATAGTATTAAATATTAACAGCCCTGTTGTAAATTATGAAATATAATCCAATCTCACCTAAGTGGACTTTGTAGTGCGTTTTGAGATTTCCCTTCTGGTTGAAACCCCGACCACAGATGGAGCAGCAGTAAGGTTTCTCTCCTGTGTGGATCAGCTCGTGCCTCTCTAGTTTGTAGGCATGAGGGAATTCTTTGCTACACACTGAGCAGTGGTACTCCATCTTCTCTTTGGGCTTCTTCAGGAGCTCAGGAGGTATTTCTATTGGAACACGAACCATCTTTCTGCCTGGGCGCTTCTTCCCTATGTGGGGAAAAAGAAGGTGCAATGACAAGGTTAGGTTGTTAATCTAATGCTTACAAAATGAGCATGTAGACTTATCAAAACCCAATCACATACCAGCGATGTTCTGGGTTAACAGTCTTGATTTGTTTGTTGCAATAACTCTTGCTAACTTGCTGTTTTGAGGTGCTAAACACTGAATGAAACTGGCTTGTAACTCACTCAGAAACTCAACCTTTGCATGTATAGGAAAGGAAAATAATAGCAGTAGCAGTAGTTTAGATCTGCAGATGTGGACGTATTGATGTCGCCACCTGTAGGCAAAGTAAGTAATAGCTGCTACACTTTCACACAGCACCACCTGCAGGCAATGCATGTTACAGCTGCAGTTTATTCTTTTTCATTGCTTGTTTTGTGTGTGCAGAAGTTTTTGCAGTTTTACATAAACAAAGATAAAAATGTTAAAAAAAAAAATGTTATAAGTCTAAGCATCAGGGGTATATATTTAAATTGAAACAACAACAACAACAACAACAACTATAAATAACCCATATTTCCCATTAAAAAACATTTATGACCTCTTCTAATTAGGATTTTGACAAAATATCTAATTGCGATTATTTTGACTGATATCGCAATTACGATATTATTTGCGATATAGGGAATGATAATTTTTACGTCATTATTCTCATTTTCATAGTAAAACATATTCAAATGACTATGGTGTGATTTTTGTGGGGATTTGTACAAACAAAGATGCTTTCTTAAGTCTGTATATGATGTGTAGGCCATCTCTGCAGCACCACAATATTTAATTTAAAATGGTATTTTGACATATTTTCCCTTTAACAGATATTGCACCTCCTGCAATTTGAAAATTGCAGTAGGCCATATTGCGATTTCAATAAAATTTCAATTAATTGTTCAGCCCTACTTCCAATCACTTTTCTTGCTCACAGATGGCACACAACGACATGTCTACATCTAAACTGCTGCCTTTTTCTTTTTGCTGATAGGTGGAGCAGGTTGGACTGGAACAGCTGCTGCTCATCAGAGACACTTTCTGTTCTTGTTCTGTAATGTGTCTTCTTTGTGTTGAGTGCTTCAAATAAAATTTATATTAAAATCATAGTTCCTCTCAATAGTATATCCACCATTATAAATCACAGCATCAGGTTTATTTAATTGTAGGCAGCCATACAGAAGTACTTTTACTATATCCTACATTACCAGTTAACACACTGGTGAAACTGAGCTAACCATGGTATGAGACAACTTAAGACAATTTAAACACAACCACAGTTTCTTTCCTTTGGTAAACCAATGATCATGGGTAAGGGTTTGCCAAGGATTAGCTGCAGCTGCACGACCACACTGGTTAAACACTCTTGTGGACCATTTTATTTGCTCTTACCAGCAGAAACACCAGTGTTTTCTCCTTCTCCTTCAGCAGATAGTTTGGTATGTTTCCTTCTTCTGTAAGGTCGCTTTGCTGGTAAAAGAAAGAAAAAAAGTTAATTGCTTTAGTATAAAACATAAAACGGATGTTAAACTGTCATATGAATATGGGTTGGGTGGCTAAAAATTAGATTCATTTTTTTAAGAACCAGTGATTTGTTAGGAAATGTCATTTTCAATCATCAATCACTGAAAGTGTGCATGTGCGTGTTATTTACAACATGGCAGATCAAAGCTAGGGCACAAAAGAGAAACTTGACAGCACAAGTGGTTTTCCATATAACAGAAAAGTAGGGCTGTCCTGAATATAATTTATGGGTTTCGAAACTTCAGTGAGAAATAATCAAATGTATTCAGGTGGCGGGCTCCCTTCATCTGCATGTACTGCCTGTGCTGCAGCGGCACAGAGCTGGTTGAAAATCGTTTCCCTTTAGTCCGAGCACTCACATAACAACGTAGCAGAGCCTTAATATTTTTGGAACCTATGAACGATTCTGTCAAAATCAGCAGGGGGAGGTGCGTAGAAACAATTGTTTGCGTGCAGCTTGCCGCTCTCTCTCGTTGATTGTCCCCTCAATTCCCTTAATTTCCGTCTTTTCCCTTCTGAATTCGGGTGGAAAGTTCTATTTATAACCATGAAAAGCAAGCAGGCTAAGAAACCAAACTAAGTGACATGTTCTGTCTGTCTACAGCACTACCCGTCTGAGAATATTAACTAAAAATAATTAATGTTGATGCATAATGAATAATGTTCAATTAATATTCCTTATTTCAAGGGCTATTTGGGTTTTTATGGTAATGCATGTGTAATAACTAAAAAAAAAGGGGGGGGAACAAGCATTCAAATACTGATTTAGACGTCGATTACCAGGGTCAGTCCAGAAAAGGCATGGAAAAAGTGTTGCCTGTCACATGTACCTCTTCGTCTAATGAACTCCATGTAACCACTTATTTTTCCACCATACTGCGCAATATTTAAAACTGATCCACTGATGAAATAACACAACACAAATATCCACATCTTTATGTAGATGTATTTAGTCAACAAACTCAAAACAATACTCAACCATACTTTTTCTTGTCTTACCAGCAGCACGGCGGACAGTTTTGGAGCTTTTTGATTCTTCTGATTCCACGATGATAGGGACATTTCTCTTTCTTCGGGATCGCCTTGATACTATGAGATAAAAAGTAAGACTTATTATACAAAACAATAACATGCTAAATTATAATTTCAGAAGCATAAACATACATTCAATCGCCATGGAAATCAAGAGAAACACTCACTTCCTGGCTCCGCCTCTTGGTCTTCACCAGACAACAGTGGAGCTTTTGAAATTTTTCTTCTGCCCCTTCTTTTTACTTTGTGACAAAGAAAAGCAGCAGTTACTATATTGATGCTGAATTCTCAATACCAGGTTACAATAAAACAATCCACCCAACTGCTATTATGATGCTTCTTAATCCTCCATATGTACAACTTAAAACAATATTGAGAATGTGTATTATCTTAGTACTTTTAAAGCCTCATTTTGAAAATATTAAATGCAATGTTTAAAAAAAAAAAATACTTTCAAGACCCTGCAGGTACCCTGATTATCATCACGTCACTCACCAGGATTTGCAGGAACTTCTTTCTCTGCGTCTGAGACGTCCAATGACACTGCTGTTATTTCTGGAGCCTTCTTCTTTCTTCTGTGTCTCTTTCCTGGTAACGTCATGTGCAAAAAGACAACTCAGTCATGACTATCATCTTACAACCTGTACACTTTTCATTTTTCGTTTGACTTGTGTTTACCACGATATAAGGGCGGGACAGCTGCCATCTTTACTACTCTCTCTTTTTCCTCCCCTTCTTCCCTTTCTTCATCTTCCCCCACAGACACAACTTCCATGATGAGCGTTGGACTACGGCTGTCTCTCTGGTTTTGGCCTTGCAGCTGAGACTCGGACAAGACGCCACCCTGTGGTCATAATCATTAAAAACCATCAGAAACATAACCCCCAAACCCTCCCTGTGTAACAGTACTTAAAAGTGCTATTGATTTAACATTTAACATAACATTTTTATGTAGACAATTAATTAAAAAAATGTAAAATAATAATACATCCACATAGCTTTTAGAAAGGTGCACAATAAAAGTATTGCTTTTCCAAAAAAATATCATTGTGATTTAATAATTTAAAACATTTTGACGGATCCAAAATGAATGTTTTGTTTACCTCTGCTCTGTGTGAGTTGTCTGATGTTTGGCTTGTGAGCCAATAGTGTAACAACGTTGGTATCAACGTGATACCAATGTCGTTATATACTGTGTTGTCAGAGAACAGGTTGCCAGGTTTGGAAAACCCGCAAAAATGACTGAGCTTGACGGTAAGCGCCCGGTGGCTTCTCCAGTACCACTGGTATCAATCTGAAGTCCTCAGTGACAAACGGAGGAGTGAGATGAGGGTGAAGGAGTTTCAGGGACTGAAAAGCCGAGGTGGCCACTTTTTTTCTTCACCGGTATGCTACAGTATATGGCAATAAGTCACAACTGACGTTAGCACATATTAGCTATCTTAGCTTTATTGTCCGAACAACAACAACCCATAACATCACAATTCAGCGTAACACAATCAACAGCCACAGTCCTTACAACCTTAACAAATGTGTTGTCATTAAATTAGAAAAATAGGAGCTTCGCTCCCTGAGGAGCTAACGTCAGCATTAGTGCCGGTTGCGTCCAGTTAGGCTACCTAATGTTATACGTTAGTTCCCTCATAAGTCTTGAAACACCACCGCACAAAGTAACCTAAATCGATAGCTAATGTATAGCTACATGTTGCAAAATGAAGTCATTACTCTACCAGTTAACCAGTCTTATGCTCCCTTCAAATGTGGTCGTATTTACTGTGTTCACGAGCAAAGTCCATATGAACCTTGTAAAGATCTGAAATAATTCTCCAACACAACAAAGTATAGTTTGAAGCATTTAGTGAGTTTCTTCAACTTCTTACAGGTTTGTTTCTCTCTTTCTACTCCGGTAAGGTAACAATCTCCCAGCTCCTGTCTCTGGTCTCCTTCAACACACTCTAACAAGAGCGCCCCACAACCCAACAATAAAACAACAGCGCCCCACAACCCAACAATAAAACAACAGCGCCCCACAAATTTTCTTGTCATGTACACAACAAGTAACTGACCCTTCGAGTAACTGAATGTTATCAATAGCACCTTTAAGCCTGCAAACAGAGCAGAGATAGGATGCATTTTTATAGTTGTAGTTACAGAATGTAATCTATTCTGTGGCAGTAAAGTAGCCTTTCGAAATTAGCTCTGGCAGATGTGTCTGGCCCCTCTCCAGTTCAGACAGATTTCCAGCCGACCAATCACAAACGTTTATCTCTTATGTATCTCAAGAATTAGACAGCAGATTTCAACTCTGCTATATCCCTAAACAAAGTACTAATTTCAGCAGGCACCCTGTGCAGGGACATCGGTCAAAAATACAATTTGGGGGTACACCTATGATAATTAGGCAATAACATAATGGATCATAATTCTGATGTATAATAAAACTCATTGTTTTCAAGATATTTCCATGCAGTCATTTCAAGCTTTCCTCTTTGTCAAACTGGAAAAGTTGCATTGCAAAATTCCATTTGTCTCAGGTTTTGCAGGGCGCATATCGACTCAACTGTATTGTCATTCTGGAGCTTGTATATGTGGTGCTGTTGCATTGAATTGTATTGTATGCAATGCATATGCATGTATATGTATATTACAGAGACTAGAAGGGGACAGCCCTTATGTATGTCTTTGTATTGCAAAATTGATAAATGATGTCATGACACAAATTACCTTGCTAGGCTGAGGACTTTCTCTGCAATCAGAGCCTCGATCAGGACTGTCTCCTGTAAATATCAAGATAGTTGGCTCAGGTTTAAAAGATACCTGACATAACAGTTGATATTCAACATTTTCAATATTATTTTAAAACTGTAGTTTATGCATTCAGGCCTAACATAAATGGCTGCATTCTACATGAAAGATAAAGTCAATAATGTTATGAGTTATGAAACTGTGAATGTGAACAAAATTAAAACAGAAAACAAGAGAACAAGAGTTTTCATGAATTTAAAAAGGTCTTGTTTTAGAATACTTATATATTTTAGTTGCCAATTCCCAGAAAATTAACAGCTACTTAAAATATTCTTTACCAAACAAACTCTAAAACTCATATGGGAACTGAAACAACAAGTTGTGCTGTAATTAATCACTTACTGGCATCCCATTCAACCACTTCTCCATCAGAGTTGATTAAACCACCAATTTCTTCTTCTTCCTCCTCCTCCTCTTCCTCCTCCTCCTCCTCCTCCTCTCCTGCCTGCAGTCTGACAGTCAAATGGAGTGTTTGGTCCTCTAAGTTTGCGGATGCCATCTTGAGTTCATGTGATGTCAGGGGATTACGTTCAGGAGAATCCTAAATACAGAACACAGAGAAGTAGTGACAACAGATTTGGACATTTCTCTCATTTGGTTGGAAAGTGATAAGTGAAAAAAAATCTCTAAACTGACTTTGTTTGATATTGAGCAGAAAATGAGCAGTTTTATTATTGGGCCTCATGCAAGAACATTTTCATATTCATATATTATTTCTTTTTTGAGAACGGCTCAACTAAACAACTTCCCACTCGACAGTACTGCACTTCCTCGGGTCCTGAGCTATACACCTGCCATGACAGTTTCAGCCCCTCGCAATGCTACAGTACACTTTCAAATGTATATAGTTGTTTATGTATTGCATTGATGGACTACACCACTTTTGACAACTAGATGGTAGTGTGTGCAAACAAAGTTTTTCAGGTAACACTGGTCTCAGGTCATATTAATCCGGGTGTTTAAGGTCACATGTGAAGTCACAGGAAGTTATTGGAGCATAGGGGAACACACGGTTCTTACCGTAATCGTAAACAAGCATAAACTTGAACTAAACACAGCACAGCATAAAGAGCAAAATAACCTGGATCACTTCATATTCACTTTCATCGCATCAAGGTAAACAATTTCTGTCTATATCATCATTCTGCAATAAACGGGAACATCACCCAAAGATAATTCACTGTTTTGGACATCAGTGACATTATTCTTGCCACCTATGCAAGTGACTGTATTGGAACATTGGAACTTAATCAACAGCCACAATAAATATGTCCCGTAGATCTCAAGAGCTCGCACTCTCCACTGCACTTCCTTTGGGTCCTTTGAGTGAAGTGTGAAGTCAATCGGATGAACAGTTGTCGAGAAAATCGAAGGGCAGACATACAGACAGACAGAGACTTCTTCGGTTTAAGCTAGATGTTTGTTTACATAATGTATAATGAATTTCTACCCAATAAAAGTATTTTTACATACCGTTTGGCAAGGTGCTGATATTTTGGTCTCTTCTGCTTCTGTTGTCAAAGATGTGCTTTGTTTGACGTCAAGGCTCTGGTCTTGAGTATAACACTCATCCCCTGCATGTGTTCTCTGATGGGATTTCATGTTCCTTTTATGACCGGTAGTTGTCTCACGTACTGGGCAGGAGAAAGGTTTCTCTCCTGTGTTATTGCACTGATGCACAGTCACATTTCCCGGCGTTTTTCCACGTGTACAGGAAATCTTAGGTTTCTCATCAGAGTCCTTGTGTCTCTGCCGCCCCTCTCTGGCAGAGGAGCTCTGCCCACAGATAGCGGGGCCTCCAGACTCCTCCAAACATGTCTCCACCGAATACACTGTCTGCTGTCTCTTTACTCTGTATGAAATGGAGCTCTCCTTCCCGCATGCTTTGAGGTCGGGATGACAAGTGCTTGTGGAAGTATCCTCTTTTTCTCCCTCTGAGCTGAAGCTGTCATCTGTGTTTAACATCACAAGGCAAAACAAAAATGTGAAAAGTCACAATCGAGTAATTTTTGTGCATGTCATTTAGTAAGGTGATGCTGATATTTAAGATTTTCCACTCACGATTTTCACTCACAGTCCAGCCTTCCTCTTCCTCTTTGATGATTACTCGAATGTCTGGTGTGTCACAGTTATAATCAGGGCTTGCTGGTGCTTTATTTGAATCATGACATGGCGAATTCTGGTCATCATAGTTTTCATTTAGACTCAGTGACAACGGATCTTGGAGTTCAGGATCCTATTAAGAAATAAAGACGCTCACGCTCGGTAATCAACGCAAGCAAGGCATACAGTAACAAACCTGTATCCATGCAAACTCAAGTTTTTAACCATGTTAACATGTCTATATGGTGTTTTTTAGTTGTTACAAGACATATCATGAGTGAAATTAGCAGTCAACACCATGGCTGAGAATTTCTGCTTTCAAACTGCAGTGTGCCAACAACAGTCTGAAAATTCTGGATTCAAAAAGCCAGGTTTTATGACCTCATATGTACCAAGGAACCAATCAAATCACTTGTCAAATCACATGGTGGTGGGTGGGGCTTGAGGCCAGATCCACAATTTCTTAATGAGGGAGAAGAGTAGATGTGCTTCCAGCCCCTTTTCAGAGTTAAAAAAAAAATGTTTTAACTTTTTTTGTGGGAAAACCATATAAAACAAAATATTGATCATAGCAGAGTATTTTTACATACGTTAAAATGTGTCGGGAAGAGATCTTTAAGGTTTACATTCTTAAACTGACGTTTTCTTGTGTCTTCTAGTATCTGTCTATCTTTTTACTGTGCATAAAGTCAACATTGGCTATACTTAAATTTAGCAAACGTACCATGATCAAGTTACAGACAGCTATTGTGCACCGGCTTAATAGATGACACAAGCGACTAAGATTTGGCCACACTGGTAGTGAAAGCAATAATGTTACAGTAGGCTGCAGGGTTAAATAAACTTCTATGTTTTGTTACGCTAGCTAGTATTATTCTTGGCACCGTGAGCTATCTCTAATATTTTCTTCACCAACACTTGGACATATAAGAAGTCCTTGTACCTCCCGAGAGTCCGCAGCAATTAATTAATAATTTCCCCGGATACGTTTTTTACGTTACTAAATGCAATGCTCCTTAGTTTAATAACAAACGTCACTAGCTAGCTAACTAGCTAGCAATCAAGCTATTCTGACAATATTAGAGCTGTTGTTAAATGTAGGAGAGACATGGGTTAATATTTAAACCAATGTCACCCCAGTAGACCCACACCTAACAAGATATTTCATATTAATCTGCATACCAGGTTAACGAGCTGCATCTACCTAACGTTAGCTAGTTAACTATAAGAGTTAAGCTAACGTTACAGCAAACCACCGTTAGCTGTACAATAATATCCCCAATAGCAGCTAAATTTTCTACGTTACCTCAAACATAATGCGATGTGGTCGCCGAGTTTGAAGGATGTCATAAGAAAACCAGAGTGAAGAGTAAATGAAGCTAGGTTGTTGCGTTATTCTGGATGACAGCAGCCCGTTATGAACTAACTACTGTCTCTGCTGCTAGCTAGTTGCGCCACCACTTCTTCTTCTGTTTTTTTTTTTTTTTTTTTTTTTTTTTTAGCAGCGGTAGGTCAGAAGCTGGGAGGCTCATACCGCCACCTACTGGACAGTACTACTGTGGTACTAATACTGAGTATTTGCTTTTTGTAAGTGTATTTTGACGCTAATACTTTTGTACTTTTACTTAAGTAAACTTTTTGAATACAGGACTCTTGTAACAGAGTACTTCTACACTGTGGTATTGCTACTTTTACTTAAGTAAAAGATCTGAGTAGCCCTACTTCTTCCACCACTCTATTCTGTTTTTATTTTATTCTATTTTATATTTCATTTGGACTGTTTTCATTATTAATTAGTTTTTTTAATTGCCTTTCTTTTTTAATCGTACCTCTCGTAATTTGTGTTTGTGATTTTGTGAATGGCTACTGTAACAGAAACACTGCAATTATCCTTGGGGAAATCAATTCACATACATACATACATACGTCGCGAGAAAAACAAATCCACACAGTAGGATAATATTATTTAAAAATCTTTATTTTTCCTTTGTCATTACACAACATTGAAGAACAAAATCACAGTGTAGAACTTTTAAGTGCAAATAAACAATGTAAAAAATAAAAGTCTGATTGGTTCTACCCACCCATCACATGGCAATGTATACTGCAAACAATAAAAAAACAATGTGCAATACAATATTTGTCAGCGGTACAGGCTAATAAAATCTGTTCCTCTTTAAAATCATAAAAATTAGAAAAGACCTGTATCAGCATCTCAAATTCTTTTTAAGAACATACTTTTTATTTCAAATCTAAGTGCCATGTATTGTGAAATGAACGCCTAGAATTCCTGGAACGCGCTTCAGTGTTGAACATTTGTTCATAAAGATGGTATTCTGCAGAACTATAAACTTCAACATTTGACACATTTCACAATCATGTTACCAAACCTCGTAGAGTGAATTTTCAGACAGCTCTGTGGCACCAAGATCGCAGTCAGTCAGAACAGCACTGAAGATTTAAAGAATGCATTGAAATTCATGCAGAATAAGGATTTATATACACTTATAATATTGCTTCATTCAAATTGATATTTTTAAAGCAGTAGTTGTTCATTAAATTGGTTGTGGATTACATGCCAAAAAGACATTTAATAAAAGAAGTCAAAACAAAAAATATTTATCGATACTTCCACCTTGAGTCTGTATGTGTAAGCACACCTTTCATCGGACTACAGCCATCTTAGTGCTACAAAGCTATCAGGAAGCTCTGTACGAGGCCAGTCTTCACTACCACCACTGTTTGAACATTGATGATGATCATTTGCATTACTGCCCTCGAGGCCATTTAGGCAATGTGGTTTGTGAATGCACTGTGCACGCAGAGAGAGATCACTACAGTATTCTCTCCTAATTAATAACATCACAGATATTTCACCGTTTCTCATCTTGGTTGGTTTTGTTTCTCCTACAATAGCTCAGTCTCCTCTCTTGTTCCACATGGCAACCATCCAGCAGAGAGACAAGACTGGAAGCGAGAAAACTTCCCCTTTAACAGCCAAATAAGCCAGTCTCATGTGAGTATACTGCTGAAAATAAACACTTCAGCAACTGGATTTCTGGCTATTTTATTTGCTGTGAACTGAACAGCATGAATTGGGCACTGTCTGCATGCAGTTTGTTACAGTGCCTGTGTTTCTGGGTGCATTAGCTGCTGCACCACCAGGTCTATATTAATGATGGGACTGAAGTAGAGAGCCCAGTAGAAGAGGCAGTTGCACACAAACTGAGGGACAAAAGGCCACAGGAGGGCGAAGGCAAACCCCTGAGATAACATCTTCCACAAGTGGTTCCACATCTTGCGTGGCAGAGACCTAAGGAAAGTGCAAGATACAAGTTAGTGCATGTAGTCTTCACCACAGGAACTGACCTACCTGTAACTCACATGTAGCTTAACTTAACAATTACATTTCCCAGTAATGTTCCAGTAGTGTGGGAACGCATGCACTTTTTCCACAAGAGCAGCATGTTTACGATTGACAACAATGAAGGCGGAAGCTGCAACTGCTCGCTGTCTGAAAGCACCTTTACAAGTTTGTAAAAGGTTATGGGTCGTTACTGAAGTGGAAAAGGCCTATATGTGACTGGGTGTATCACAAAGAAAAAAAACCCTGAAAAGACAGCAGTGGGATCAGGATCAGCAGTGTCTACCTGATCCTGGCTCTTGTCCAGAGTCTCCACAGGGCGCAGCCCTCCAGCACAGACAGCAGCATGGCGTTAACAATAATGAAGCGAGATGTCCAGTAGTGGACGGCCAGCCAGTCCCAAGCAAACTCTGCTATCAGCTGGTATGGAAGCAGGAGGTACTTCACAAGAAACTCTGCCCACTGTCGCCAACTGGGCTCCAACTAACAAAGACAGAAAACAAAAAGACGACAGTTGAAAAGCGCTTTTAAACAAATAAAACAGGTATGAATGTAAGACAGATGAATTAAAGTTATTTTTTAACAGTAAGATCCACCATCACTCTGTCACACAAAGAAAACTTCAATAGGTGCAGTATATGCACATGCAGAGTAATCAGATGTTAAATGAAGATAAATCAAGCTTGATATTTTAGTCAGAATAAGGTTATTATCACTTACGACTGCTAGCATGATGCCTTTTTCAAATTTTATTCTTTATCATCTTTATTATCATACAGTGTGTGATAGGGATGTTATTAATTAACCGTTTAACCGTTAACCGACAGTAAGAATTTTGACCGATTAATACTAAAAGTTAAACAGTTAAAAACAATATTATTAGAAAAAAAGGTAATTAATAAAAGTGTGTTGCATAGTAAAAGAAAAATAGGCTATACAATATATTTCTTAACTGCTAGTTAACTTGCTAGTGCAGAGTCTGCACAAGCAAGTTGCATTTTAAGCTTTTTTTTCTGCTAAGTTCTCACGACTGACTGCTGGATGGAGCTCACAATGGAGAGCTACGTGACACATGCCACTATACTGATGAGGACTGGTGGGTTAAATCAGCCATCCTACACACAGAATATGCCAGGCAGACACACAGCTGACAACCTCGCAGGTGGATGCTGTGGAGACAGGCTCAGACATTTGTTCCACGTACGTGGACAGCTGTGGACTTGTAACGGTCGCACGGGCGTGCAAGCAACATTGTGGTTGCGTGACCGGTACAAGACTGCAGGTGCTGAACATATGTCTGAGCCTCCTGGATGGGTGAACTGGGACTCAGTTAAAGGTTAAAGAGTTATTTTGCTGATTTAAATCCAGCTCTGTGTCATCCTAGTGTGAGCTACGTGTGTAAATAAATGGTGCCCGGCCTCCATCCGCAGTTGCGATGCATGGAATTCCCTGCAGAGCCAAGCACCAGCGGTCTGCCGAGATCCCCCAGTGCGTGCCCATTGTACGCAGCAGTCATCTGAAATGATGACGCATTTCGCGGCAGATCTCCGTTCCGTGCACCGCGACCACAGAGGGAAGCCAAACACCACCCATCCACACACAGAGCTCACACTAAGATGAGCTGGTACAAAATCTGCAAAGTATTTCTTTAAAGAGACTGTGGTTTCGTCTTACAACTTTGACCCTTTCACAGTGTGTTGTAACATTTTTGTTGCCTAAAAACATCTTGTTCAGTTTTCGGTTGCACATTGCTAGCCAAGCTAACTAGCTAGCGCTAGGATTAGCTGCTAATTTAAGGGAAAGTTTGTCCATTTTCAGCAGGCTCTGTGTCACTGCAGCGAACGGCACGAGTGTGGCCGGGTGAAAATCTGCAACTTTACCTCTTTAGCGGCTAGCTTAGCACGGCGCCATTATAACGACAGTGACACTGGCTTAGCCGTGTTATCATCCCCAGCTCCGCCCTTTTGTCCAAATATGGTCACGTCCAGTTTCAAAAGCCAAACTCGTGGCTTCAAAACGGTGGTCCACAAACCACTGGGTGACGTCACGGTGGCTACGTCCATTTTTTTTTTTTACAGTCTATGGTTCTAGATCAGGAGTGGCCAAACCTTTTTGATTTTGGGCCATATACAAAAAAATATAAGAAGTCACGGGCCAAACAACAGTAAATGTGTAGTTTTCAACCATTGCACCGCAAGAACATCAGCGATTCTAGACCAGAACAGCCCATGTGCCAGAGAAAAGTTATTTTATATCAAAACAATTACGCAACACTAAACAGTTTAATGTTTATTGAAGTGCTCACATATTACAACATGATTTCTGCTCTTAAACTGAATTAAAATTAATTAATTACTTTTAAACTCTAATAACGTGCATGTCCTAGGTGCCCTCTTAAATCATCATGATGTGATGTAACTCTGTAAATAAGTAAAGTTAAAATAGACAGAAGTTGCAGACATTGTCAAATATTGGTTAATAGATTACGATGTTCTGTGTGAATCTGTTTTTATTAAGATGTTGCCAAAAAAACAGAAGGCAGGAATGATCAAATATCAAGAGGTTAAAAGTGCAGTGATTCCACTACGTTTCAAAATAAGTGTTCAGAAAAACAGTGGAAAATAAAAGCCTGGCCACAAGATAAGAACTAGTATATTTTGTTAGATTCCCTGCAGGGCATGTACAAACGGGCAGTTTGACCACCCCTGTTCTGGATCATTCTGCCGGAGAATGTTTTCTTTTCCCTGCAGCTCCACCCACACACA
>JAOVVB010090937.1:0-13347 GCA_028570985.1 Heterobranchus longifilis
CAAGTCCCCAGAGAAACAGCTGCCAACACCAGTCGAGGCCAGAACCATCTTCTAGGTAGAGAGAATCATCCCCAGACGGTTATAAATAGATACCTTATTGATTATGAAGAAAATTACAAACACCAGTAGGAAGGATAGTAACATACAGTAATAGGCGTTCTTCTTCTTCTTCTTCTTCTTCTTCTTCTTCTTATTATTATTATTATTATATTTAAATTATTCTTTTTTTTTATTATTATATAAAAAAGAAAGAAAGAAAGAAAGAAAGACATAGATCTATAGATATTTTATTGATCCTGAATTTTTTTTAACATCAAGTAGTAAGGATAGTAACATAATAGGTATATTATTATTATTATTATTATTATTATTATTATTATTATTATTATTATCAATAATAATAATAATAATAGTGGGGCAGGGGTAGCTTAGTGGTTAAGATAGTGGTTGAACTACTGGTCAAAGTGTTCCAGGTTCAAACCCCAGCACCCTGTTGGACCCCTGAGCGAGGCCCTTAACTGCTTAGATGTCTAATGAGATAAACAGTGTGTTCCATCGGATTTTTCAGTTTGTTCAGTTAATATCGTCATCAAGAATCAATTACTTTCAGTTATTATGTCATCATGAGGTTATAGAGCGTTTGGAACGATGACGTCAATTCCTCCAAAACGTTTAAGGGTTAAACGCCAGTGCAGAAGTTATACAATACAAAGAGATACGAGCAAACTCTCCGGATGATTAGCTAGAGAATTAGGCCATCTAGTGGTGGATGGTGGAATTACACTAAAGTTTCACCTCTCAGTGTGTGTGTGTGTGTGTGTGTGTGTGTGTATGTGTGTGTGTGTGCGTGTTTAGTACAGGACACACATATGATTAGATATGATGGTAAGGAATGTGAGTATACATAAATAGATAGAGATTCATTTATTTAATTATTAATTTGTTCATTCTTTAGTAAGTTTAACTGCAGCACTGATGGAAAACCCAGTTATGACAAAGTTTTAAATTTCATTAATTTCCAGTGAAATGCATCCATAATCTAACCAGAAGTGCATAAACGGCCTATTTAGAATCAACTACAGATGAAGATATAGAGCTCTGGGGTGATATTTTTAGGGGTATGGGTGTCACATGTACAGGAGCTGCAGTAAGTATTGTAAAGAGAGTAAAGTATATGTGTATGTACAAACAATATGCAGTGCTGAAGTCATGTTATGAATATAACATGCTGAACAGGATGTATACATGCACAGTTAACATGCAGTTTTTAAATGATGATTTCATTTATTAAGGGAAAAGGTGTCCAAACCTGCCTGGCCCAATGTGAAAAATGTAATTACCCCTAAACCTAATAATAACTGGTTGTGTCACTCTTGACGGCAACAACTGCAATGAAGCGTTTGTGATAATTTTCGAGCATGCATGGTCTGTTTAAGGATCACAACGGATTTAAGTCCATACGTTGACTAGGCCACTGCAACTGTAAATTTGTTTCTTTCTTTTTTTTTTTTTTTTAGCTTTTTCAGAGGTAGACTTGCTGGTTTGTTTCAGATCATTGTCCTGCTGCAGAGCCCAAGTGCGCTTGAGCTTAAGGTCACAAACTTTTGTCTCATCGGCCCATGGAATATTTGCCTAAAACAATTTTGTGTTCAGCAGTGGCTTTCACCTTGGAACTCTCCCATGGACGCCATTTTTGCTCTTTCTTATTGTTGAAGCCTGCAGTTCTTTAGATGTTGTTCTGGGTTCTTTTACGAGCTCCTGGATGAATCATCATTGGTCATTTTGGTAGGCCGGCCGCTCCTGTTAAGGTTCACCACTGTTCCAAATTTTATCCATATGTGGATAACGGCTCTCACAGTGGTTCACTGGAGTCCCAAAGCCTTAGAAATGGCCTTTCCAAACAGATATATGTCATATCTTACACATCTGTTCTTGATTTTTTTTTTTTTTAGATCATGTTGCTGTTTTAGATTTTTTAGTGTGCTTCACTTTGCCTGACAGGTTATATTTAAGTGATTTCTTGATTCAACAGATCTGGCAGTTATCAGGCCTGGGTGTGGTGAGTGAAACTTAACTCAGCTTTCCAAAAATCACAATTTATTTATGATTTAGCAAGGGGGCAATTACTTTTTCACAATTTTCAAAATTAAAAATTTGCTTGATTATCTCAATCATTGAAGTGAGACAAGTATAAAATAAAAATTCAGGAGAGGGAAAATACTTTTTTACAGCACTGCATACTATATATGCAAGCAGCAAATTATATACAGAATAGATTTTGGATGATACTTGAGTGTTTCTAGATTTTTTTTTTTCCTTAAAAAACTCGCCCTTTTTCCTACTGCTGATCATCATGAACTAAACAATAATTTTTTTTTATCTGACCAGACGGCAACCTGACAAACTTTCAGGCCATAGTGATGTAGGACGCTCTTTAATGGTGGCTATCTCTTTTAATGGAGAGATATTGTAAACATGCAGCCAAATTCTTGGACAGAGAAGCACATGGGCATTCAGACAGAGTGATGGAGACAGTGACGGACATACAGACAGGCGGATAAAATGGAAAGAGTGATAAAATCAAAACCAATAAAAATTAAATATTTGTTCTAAAACCCTCCATTAACCTCTGATACATCCGCACACTGTGAAGCTGTATGTCTTGTGTGATGTCTCAGAAGTTTATGGATCGATTTCGACTTGTCTCTCTTTCAGTGTAAACTCTCCCAGATCATAAAAAGCTCAGAATTAGAGCTGGACATCAGTGACCTCCAGCTACAGTCACTAGATAGCGCTGTTGGACTGCATTCATCCTCAATAAGCGGTTGTGGACGAGAGGGTGTCTCTCCAACATTTAACTTCTGGTTTTCAGAATCTCTTGAGTATCAGGATGTGTTGTGTGTATCAATTATTAATTAATCAGTTTTCTTATCACTTCATGTATGTTTGTATTCCACTTAGAGAGAAAGATATGTTCATGTATACAACTTTCAGTACTGCAAACTACACTACTGAATTAACACCTATTTATTTATTTATTAGTTAGTTAGTTACCAAAATTATTATTAATAATTTAAAATAACAAGCTAGGTCGTTTTTAATCATTATTTATATTTTGACGTAAAATGTAAAGAATTATGTACCTGTCCAATAAAAATTGTACTGACGTTTATTTTATTTATTTGTTTATTTATTTGTTTGTTTCATATTTTGCCTTTGTGTCATTGATGTACTTACAGAATGTAGTGATAATATAAATGTGGCACGGCACCCACTTGTGGCTGTGTAGAACATGGCAGGGTTTTCCCCATTCATGTACTGTGGTAAAGAGGGCGGGATTTCTACAGCTCAGACCTCAACAGCTCAGACCTCTACAGCTCAGAGCTCTAGAGCCTGGATCTCCTCAGCTTGGATCTCTACATATTGGATCTTTATTTCTTGGATCTCTGCATCTTGAATCACCTGCACTAGGAGCAGAAAGTTTGTCGAGTGTGTAGACTCCTGCATGGAGCTTGGTGTATGCTTGTTCATCTATTTTCCTGAGCTGATCCTGTAGGTGTGTGGAGAAGACGGTGTGCAAAGAATGAAATGAAGTAGGGAAAGATGGAGAGAGACGCTCATGAGAGTGCAGAAGAAGTGAAGAGAAGTTCAGGAAGAGATGGAGGGAATGAAGCAGAGCTCGAGAGTTACACAAGAGCCAAGTTCACACTATGGGCTTACATTATCTGCTGGACTGCACTCCGAATACTGCTACAGGTCAGTAATGTAACCTACACTAGTGAACTAACACCTGCTGCTCCTGGTCAGTACTGCAAACTACACTACTGAATTACCAACTACTGCTGTAGGTCAGTAACGTAAACTATACCACAGAATTAACACCTACTACTACAGGTCAGTAATGTACTCTACACTAGTGAATTAACATCTACTATTGCAGGTCAGTATCGTAAACTACATCACAGAGTTAACAACTACAGCTGCTGGTCAGTAATGTACTCTACACTAGTGAATTAACATCTAGTGCTGATGGGAAATACTAAAAGATACACTGGTGAAATTAACACCTGCTATTGCAGGTCAGGACCATAAACTACACTAGTGAACAACCAACTACTGCTGGAGGTCACTACCATAAAATACACTACATAATAAACAACTACTGCTGCAGGTTACCGTAAACTACACTGAAGAATTAACACCTACTACTACAGGTCAGTAATGTAATCTACACTAGTGAATTAACATCTAGTGCTGAGGGCAGTACTGTAAGATACACTAGTGAAATTAACACCTGCCTTTGCAGGTCAGTACTGTGAACTACACCACAGAGTTAACAACTACAGCTGCAGATCCATACCATCAACTACACTAGTGAACAACCAACTACTGCTGGATGTCAGTACCGTGAACTACACTACAGAATAAATGACTACTGCTGTTGGTCAGTACCATAAACTACACTAGTGAATAAACAACTACAGCTGCAGGTCAGTACCGTAAACTACAATACAGAATAAACAACTACTGCTGGAGGTCAGTACCGTAAACTACACTACAGAATAAATGACTACAGCTGCAGGTCCATACTGTAAACTACACTACAGAATAAACAACTACAGCTGAAGGTCAGTACCGTAAACTACACTACAGAATAAACAACTACAGCTGCAGGTCCATACTGTAAACTACACTACAGAATAAACAACTACAGCTGAAGGTCAGTACTGTAAACTACACTACAGAATAAACAACTACAGCTGAAGGTCAGTACCGTAAACTAAATACTGAATAAACGACTACAGCTGCGGTCCATACTGTAAACTACACTACAGAATAAACAACTACAGCTGCAGGTCAGTATCATAAACTACACTAGTGAATAAACAACTACTGCAGCAGGTAAGTACCGTAAACTACACTACAGAATAAACAACTACTGCTGCAAAATTAGCACTTACTACTGCAAGTCTATACTGTAAACTTTATTACAGAATTAATAACTACTGCTCCAGGTCAGTACTGTAATCAACACAAATTAACTTCTGCTGCAGTTTAGTACCATACACTACTTATTTAACATCTACTGCTACTTGTCAGTATTTTCACCTACTGCTTCAGATCAGTACTGTCCACTAGTCATTAATTGGCCTTTTTTCCTTGTGTATGTGATTTTGTGTCATCTGATGGACTGACACCTCATCCAGGGTGTACCCTGCATATTGCCCTGCGTCCCCTGGGATTGGCTTCCCTCAAGCCAGTACAAGATAAGCGCTATAGAGCATGAGTGAGTGAGAGTGGAAATGGGCAGTACTGTACGCTACTGAATTATCACCCTAATAATAATAATAATAATAATAATAATATAATAATGAATTTGCAGAGATCCAATGCGCTAACACAATGTGTGTGTGTGTGTGTGTGTGTGTGTGTATACAAATATGGAATTTGGCACATTTTCAATAGTTTACACAACCAGCATGTGGTAAATCTCTTACATCATTGCAATCCCTGACCCTAGGGGTCAAAGGTCAGCTGCTGTAACTGTCCCTTGGGGTGAAGGTGATGACATGATGAGTGTAACCTCAGGCTGCTCATCGCATTAGTGCTGTGTGTAAGAGAGAAACTGTCTGAAGGAGTTTCAGATCCCAGCAGGTAAAGAGGCTGTGCCTTCGTGCTCAGTGTCAGATGCTGCTGTTGATGAGGACAAAGTGACTAAGCCCGTAATAACCCTTCGTATGGCATTCATTAACTCCGAAAGATAAAACAGCATTGCCGTTAAGCAACTTGATTAAGAGAACTTTGTCTGAATCTCTCTCTGACATTCCTTAAGGAACAAAACCCACCTGCACAAAATCAGGAATCAATCGTCTTGTAACAGCGCACATTTACCGAGTTACTCAGTAGCTATGCTAACTAACCCAAATAACAAAAAAAGAACAGCTAGTTACACTTCCTAGGTTATCTTTTAAGTCACTGGGTTAGCTTTCTACACTGGATATGTTAACATTAGTTAGAATAGCTTTAAATTAGTTAGATTAGCTTTCTACTCTTAGCTTTACACTTGCTATTTTAGCTAGGTTAGCTTTCTACATGCTGAGGTAATTTTACACTTTTAGATCAACTTCCTGCTCACTGGGTTAGATGTACACTTGGCTAGTTTAATGTTCTACTTACTAGTTTAGCTTTAAATATGTTAGATAAGCTTTCTACTTTTAGCTGTACACTACCGTTAGCTTGCTACATGCTGAGTTAGCTTAACACATACCAGGTTATCTTTCTACTCACTGGGTTAGCTTTACACTTGCTTCGTGAGCTTAATACTGTACATAATGGTGTTACGCAGTACTGTAACATATCATGGCCTTAATCTTCATAATATCCAATATATTTCCCAAGCGATATTAAAATTAGAATTATTACTTTCTATTTGTATTGTTGAATTTGTAATTATTTAACTGAAAAAACGTTTGTATGAAACGTGAATCTTATGAGAATAATGATTTTGGTGCCTAAAGAAACACAGTGAGGCTGGAGTTTGGAGGTTCCTGCTTCGGCCCTTCACAGACCTTGTGTTTTGTAGCTATTACTGAATTT
The DNA here is from genome assembly GCA_028570985.1 of Heterobranchus longifilis. Lineage (NCBI taxonomy): Eukaryota > Metazoa > Chordata > Actinopteri > Siluriformes > Clariidae > Heterobranchus > Heterobranchus longifilis. The sequence goes on from JAOVVB010090937.1 coordinate 6,598, forward strand.
GCTTTGGAGTATTAAAGCTTCCTCAGGTCTTTGTGTCTACTTTAGATAATAATTGTTTGTTTAGAATTTTTAGATCTTTGACCCTTTTATGACACGGATTTGCATGTAAAAGCAACTGCAACTCCTCAACACACTGCAACTTTCATTCATTGTGTTTTTTTTTTTACACAGAAACTAAGGATCAGTATGGCAGGCCAACAGGTAAGCACAAACCCCTTCCTGATTTTTATTTTTAGAAAAAGTCCTTTATGGTGGTCAGAAAGTGCACCCCTATCTGATCCTGAACCCTGGTGATGGGATGATGTTTGCGTTTGTTCGTGGAAGAGACGTCCCTGGTGTAGAGTAACCATTAGGCAGCTGTGAGGTGGACAGCTTTATTACTTTTCTGTCCCCGGGGCTGGTTACAGGTTCGAGCTTGTCTAATGCTTTTGCGAATGAGGCAGCGTCAGGGTGGATTCCACATGAATGGGCGCACGATCTTTTCAAACGGTGCTTGTCATATGAATGATCCAGCACCAAATGTTTTATGGTTTTGTTTTTTTGTATTTTTGCATCTGGTTTAAACTTTCTTTTCAGTCCATACTGTACATCTTCAAAATGTAATCACGATACTCTACAGCTTATACTCTACTGCTTTATTCCTTTTAGTTCCTTCTCTCACATACATTACAGCAAACATAAATACTCTTTCTCTCACTGGCCTCTCTTTGTTCTCGCTCTTGTTCATAAGACAAAAAAAAATTATCGCACCTTGTCATGTTGCTGAGAAAAAGCAAAGAAGCATCTGTTACAAAGCACTGACACTGGAGACTCCTTCCATACTTTTAGCCACCTCTCTGCAAATAAGCTGTTTTATAAGGGATGATGAAGTCAAACCGGGACTTTTGATTGTGCAGAATAACAGAACACAACTAAAAGTAAAAACTCACTTTATTTCTCTATATAATCCCCTGCAACACTAACGCACTTATCCCAGTGTTTCACTAGTGCTTGGACACCATCAAGGTAGAACTTTTCTCAGCACGCAGGAGCCATGATTGGGCTGCCTGTTTCACGTCTGAAACCCTGGTGTCCCAGGAACTCCTTTAATGGCCAACATTTCTGAACATGTGGAAATGGCTTGAATTCAGGTCAGGACTGTGCAGGGGATGTGACAATAACTCCCAGCCAAGTTCTGTAAGCTTTAAAACATTTGCACCATTCAAATGTTATACTGCGGATAAGAGTCTCATCACCTTACTGTACATAAAGTCTTCTGTAAATGTTAATCACTTTTATGCCTTCATTCACCAGAAATTTAATCACAAGATCTGGTTTGACTTGAACGCCTTCATATATACATGCGTATATAGTATATATACGGCAGCACTACTTTCAGAGCTGCTGTTATAGAAAATGGTTTAAAAAACGCCACTCACTTTTTTCTAAGAATAAACAAGTTTGCACTTCTTTTAAAAAGTCACAACTACAGAATTTTTTTTTTATTACTAAAATGGACGTGGTCACATTTTAAGTGACATTTCTTTTTTAATCATAGGTAAATAAGTAAAAACAAACTCATAAATGGTATATATTTGTGAAATAGTGATGGGTTTCATAGTCAACATCACAACTACCTGCTAAAGTATTGGAGTTTACTTTGTACGTCCTCTTGGCCTGAATTCAGGAGAAGTTAAGGAGAAACAGGGAATGTGTGACCCCCTGCTTAACCCCTGCAGACCGCCCCGAAGCGTGATTCCTCTGAGCCAAAGTCAACCTCACTAACCGCTTCTGATGGGGCGTTTCTGGAAAGACGCAGCGCTAAGTGTCTGTAAATTTAGCCAGCGGTGACCAAGGACGGGATGACTGGAAAAAAACGGGTTAAATTCCAATAGCATGGGTGGAGATGCCTCTGAACCACATGGACCAACCAAAAAAATCCATGAAGTATGAAAGTCTGTGTTTTTCCCCCTGAATGTTTCTGTAAGAGATATTCACTGTTCTTGCATTGTGTTTTCTATTAGAGAAAAAGGTCAAGTGGAAAAACCATTAAACCGACTAATTGCCCCAAGACCAAAATGATGCTGACTAATCCCCCTCGAGAGGAAAGCCAAACATGGAGACTCCACCAACGTTCTCCTTCTTTGTCGAGTGTCATTATTCAAACAGTTGTTCATAAGGGCTCCTTTCATTACATCAGAACCTTGTTCATTCATCTCAAAGCCGAGAGTCAGCAAAGTGTTTCCTCATTTTTTATTTTTTTTTCTCTTCATGCTGCCAAGTGCATTTCTTTTCTTCGCTCTGGAGTCCCACGTTTCACACATCCTGATGTACCAAGAACCGCACAAGTGTGAAAGTCACATATCCAGATCTTTTGTAAACTAGGAATGTTGAATGAATACAGTGCCTTGCAAAAGTATTTATACACCTTGAACTTTTAACATTTTGTTACGTTACAACCACAAATGTAACTGTGTTTAATGATGACATTATGTGATAGACCAACACAAAGTGGCACATAGTTGTGAAAGATCCTCATACTCGCACCTCTATCTGAGACCAAAGAGGAACCTGGAGAACTGAGAGGAACCCCAATGAGCACATGAGAGTGACCTTCTAGATCTTCACACAGTCTTCCTGATATATCAGTGAGCAGACCATCACTGAAGATCAAACACTGTTCTGGTAGAAACACCAATCTTTCTCATTGAAATCATCGGTTTTTGATGAACTGAAGACTCAGTCAGCACAATGCTTATTCAGTACAGTGGATACAGGATACAGGAACGGGTTCTTCAGCTTGTTCTCTAGTTCTTAATTTTAAGTAAGCTGTGTGTATATCTATCCTTTTTCTTGGGCATTTTCTTGTCTCTCTCTCTCACTCTCTTTCACTTGCTCCTTATTTCATGCTCTATTTTTTCAGATTTTTTCCCCTTATGTTTTTTCCCTTTCCCTTTCTCTTTCTTCTCTCTGTTTTTCCTGTTTTCCCTCTTCCTCTTTCATGCTCTGATTTTGGACTTCGTTCTTTGCCTCACTTCGTTTACTTAAATAAAGTATGCCTGTTCCTCGCTTGTCATTCTCCATCCAATCTCTCTCTCTCTCTCTCTCTCTCTCTCTCTCTGTATTTCATGCTCTGAATTTCTGAATTTTTATAAGTTTCTCTCACTTTTTCCTGTTTTTGCTTTTACTCTTTCCTTCATTTATGGTCTTAAAGTGTCCTTTTATTCTCTTTCCATATCCCATTCTCTCTCTCTCTCTCTCTCTCTCTCTCTCTCTCTCTCAAAGTTTTAGGGTTGGACTGCCTCTGTGTGGTATGTGTATTGGCTTAAGTAAGAGGACATGCTTAGTTTAGTTTGCTCTGTGTGTGTGAGTGTCTGCACTCTAGGGCTTTAAGACACTAAAGGGAAGGATGTACGAGCTCAGCCATGTCACAGGTAAGTCTCAGATTTACACAATGTACACAGCACCTCACACACAATTCTCTAGTGGTTGTGTGTGTGTGTGTGTGTATGTGTGTGTGTGTGTGTGGTTTGAGGAAGAGTGTGTGTAAGGTTCTGCTTGTGTTCTCTACAGTAGGGAGAGCAGGAGAGTTTTGGTATAGAGATCATTTCATGTTTGCAAGAATGTGGACATTGCTGGTGTTTTAGTGGTTTGTTTAAGGTATTGTGTCGCTTGAAATGCATTCCTGAAATGTTTGGAGTCTGGGATCTGGGTGCTTTCGTTAGTCTGTCTGGGACAGGTGTGTGTATCATATGTGTGTGTGTGTGTGTGTGTGTGTGTTTGTTGTGTCGTTCCTCAATGGTGTGTTCTCAATGAGGTGAGTGTGATGTGTGTGATTTGATGATAGTTAACACTTTCTGGACATCAGTAGATGTTGTGCATCAGTGAGGAATTTTTTACTGATTTGAATTCTATGAGAGATGGAGCCTAAATTTAACCTTGTTATCATACTGCTCAACTTTTTGATAGGGTGTAGCGTACAACAAAAAATAAACTGGATCTAATCACCACAGAAAAGTTTAGCATGATATGACTTTTAATATGACTTTTTCTGATAGTCATATACATTTACTGTTTTTTTTTTTTTTTTGGCAACAATATTGGTACTTTTACCATAAAGTGACATCTCAACCATTTGGTAGAGGCTTAAAGTGAGGTAAAGTATTTTGATATTGTTATTCCTTGTTATTGTTATTGCCCAAAAGGATTGTTTATATTAAAACATTTGTGATGTATGTAGTGATTATTCTGATTGAAATTTCGTATTTTTGTTATTATTCTTAATATACAATACATTATCACAATCAGGTTTTACATTCAGCTCCTAATCGATCTAATGCCCACAAACATTTTTGCTGTTGCATTACCACATGAAAAGTTAGCATATATGTGACTTTTTCTGATTTTATTTATTCTTATCTTTTGTTGATATGTATATATTGATACATTTACCATGAAGTGACATCTCAACCATTCGGACGATGAATAAATGTTGATTGTTTTTATTGCTTGTTATTGTTATTTTCCCAAAAGATTGTTTATATTGAAATATTTGTGGTGTATTTAGTGCTTATTCTGAGCAGGGTTGTATTTTTGTTAATATTCTTAATATACTATAAATGATAACAGTCAGGTTTTACAGTTAGCTCTTAAACACATATGAACAAATAGCGACATCTTCTTTCCTGACTCAAAGCTCAACCCCAATTCAATGAGACGTGGTGGAGATGCTGAGACAGGCATCACTCAGACTACTGCGCTCCTATCGAGCATTGTGGGTAATTTGGGAAAACATTAGTCAGTCAAGTAGAAACAGAATAAACAAAAACAACAACAAAATAGATTCTGTTTGTTTCTTGTAAACCTGATCGTAAAAGAACGTTGGCTAGCTAGCAAACCTGGTATTTAATTAATATTTTTTAAATGACACAAAATCATGTTTAACCTAGCTTTATATGAAATTTAGCTATCTATGTATTTAGAATCAGATAGCTAGTGACTGCTATACTGTAGTTAAACAATCTCATGTTAGCATGTAGCTTGAATTTCACTGTGTGATTATAAGACTAGCATTTGAGGTCTAAATGAAAGTTAGTGGACATCTATTATCACATTTGTATTAGATTTGGATCCTAAAGGTTCCCTCTATGAAAAGAGTATGTAGAGAACCCCAAAAATACCACATAGAGCCCTTTTAGAAGGCCGGCACCCTGACCTTATAAACACACGATACTCCTGTTTGGTTCTTATAAAGCTACAAATGTGTACTTAGCCTGGCTAGACATGAAAATGAGCTAGCTAACATCAGATAGGGACTGATAAGCTAAATAATGTTAACAAGCTTGATAATGATTTAAAATTTTATTCTATACGCTGAAATATACAGCTCAGTAGTTAGCGGACAGCTAAGTCAGGTTTGTCATCAGATGTAATCTAAGCTCCGCCCACAATAACCCAATATAGCTGGGTGAAATGAGGACTCGGCGGCGCATTCCTCTACGCTTGAGAGTAGGCGAGTGTGTCGTGCTCTGTTAATGTTACACACTCATCCGACTTTTCACATCTGACCCCTGAATGAGCCATGAGAGAGAAAAAAGAATGTAAATATATGAGGAGATAGGGGGACGATTCCTAGACAGGGTGTCTGCTGTCTCCTTGGTGTTGTGTGTATGTATGTGTATGTGTGTGTGTGTGTGTGTGTGTGTGTGTGTGTACTATTAGCCTAGCAATATCACTCGCAATATCTGAAAATTATGATTCCTTGCTCAATTTTCAGCTACACTGAAAGCACAAGAATGAAATGCACGAGTATAGTAGAAAGGGGCATGGCCTAAAGGGGTGTGAAGGCGGAGTCACTGCGTATAAGGGATTCTGAATATCATGATATTTCTGGTTATTTAAGGAAGTTGTCTATTGAATGTTAGTTTTTTTTGTTAGTGGCTTTGTTCATTTCCCCTAGATGGTGTTAAATTTCTCTGGTGTCCCTTTCTCTATTCCCCATTTCCTTCTTTTTCCTTATATGGTAATACTTCCTGTGGTTCATCTGTTTCTGAGTATCTGTTCTTCTTTCCTTTACAGCGGTACCTTGGTATACGAATTAAATCCGTTCCGTAGGCGAGTTCTTAAGGTGAAATTTCGTGTTGCGAAACCCATAGGAAATAATGTAAATACAAATAATCCGTTCCAGCCGCCCAAAAATATTACCAATATTACCAATTTCCAACACTATAATCATTCTTTTAGAAAAGACATGTGAATGTAGTAAAATATGAAATAAATAGACATTAAACTCCACTTAAGTTTAATTTATGATTCCTCTCAGCACCGGCTGCTTTAAAAACCAAACTGAAAGCGGCTCCCTTTACTTCTTTCAAAACTGTCCTTGATGGTGCTATGTCTTCACTAAATCTTGCACAAAATGCAAAAAAAAAAACTACAAAAAATATGTAAACTGGCTTCACTTGACTTTCTACTGATGCAAACAAGTTTTGAACGGCTCCCAGACGTACGGTTCGGTCATTTATATGCTGAAAATGTTTCATATGCCGAGGCAAATTTATTGCAAAATTTCAGTTCTTAAGGTGAAAATTCTTGAGACTTAATTTCATTTGCCGAGGTAGCACTGTATTTGTTTCCCTGGATTTCATCAGGACATGTTAACTGGCTTGTTTATGTGATACAGTATATCTATCTATCTATCTATCTGTCTGTCTGTCTGTCTGTCTATCTGTCTATCTATCTGTCTATCTATCTGTCTGTCTGTCTGTCTAT
>JAOVVB010090946.1:0-13347 GCA_028570985.1 Heterobranchus longifilis
CTGTCTGCATGAAGACAATATGGACTGCAATAACAAAAAAATTTTTTAATTGGTGTCCCTAAGAATTGTGGGAGAAAATCGTGATCTCACTTTCTGAGTGGAAAAAATTGTGATTGTCATTTTGACCAGAATCGTGCAGCCCTACGAGATGCCAGCCAAAAGCTGATTTCACTGAGACTGGTATGTTCTATGTCTATTCTACCATTTACTAATCAATCCTCCATTGGCAACAATTGTCACGGTTTAGGGCTACTGTGCAATTAGACACAAGGTTAAAAGGGCAGGGTTAATCACAAAACAAACACCCAACAGAAGCACAATTCTTTCTCAAATTTAAAAGACAAATAAAAGTGCATGTGTTGCATAGACAGGGCCGATATTATCAGCAGATATTATCATATCACAGACATATCGGCGTCAGAGTGCATGGTTGGTTAGGCAAAAAAATATCCCAACAGAAAAAAAACAGGGTCATCATTACATAGTTTATCCAGCAGACACCAGTATTTACAATACTTTTTAACGCCTGAGTAGTTGTTTGACAGCTGAGCAGATGCTGGTGTCTAATCTGCTGAGTTACGGATGTTACCAATCGAGGTTTACTTGTTTTGAATACCAATTTATGATCAGGTATTTATACTGTCATAGATTATACAGCTACACTAATGGCTCTGCAACTAAACGTTCCTACAACGACTTTCATTTATTTCTAAAAACTAAACCAACGTCATCATCAGCTCTAAAAAATCATAAATATTACTCCAGGCCAGAGATAAAGTATACTCATTATTTCATTATCTTCCACTGTTTTCTATTTCTGTGCATTCTTTGCCTCAGTGATAGTGAACTTTATTTCTTCTCATGTTTTTTAAGGAAAATGGGGTGTTAATAACACCTATATGACAGCTGGCATTATCAGCTAACATTTGACAATGTTAACCCAATAGATTGATACGGTGCATCAGGGGATACACAACACTCAACATAGGGCTGGGCAATAATTCAATATGAAAATTTATCGTCTTTCAGTGGAATCGTTTCATGATGAAATCATATATTGAGATATGGAGATGCACAATTATGTTGTCTAAATTGATAATAACAAATACATACTAACTCAAATTTCGAAGATCTGTTGTGCATTTGTGTGCATGCATGTAGACAGTCATAGCTGGGGGGAAAAAAACATTTTGTTTTCTCTATAATTTCACTTGAAAGTGTTCCTTTTGCAGTTAAGTTCTTAATTAGCCTAAATGAGAAAATACTTTTCATTTGTCAAGTATTTAATTCACACAGGAGTATACAAAAATAGGCTTTACCCTGTGGTTATTTCATATAGACTAGGCCCTATTTATTTATTAAATTACCAGAAAACATGCTATATCATGATATATATCGTTATCGAGAAATTAAATGACCAATATTCTGATAGAAGATTTTGACCAAATCGCCCAGCCCTAACTCAACACTTGCAGCCCATTTATCGATGACTGACTTTAATAAGCCTTTTTTTCTATTGTCTTTGACCCAGAAAATCCAGTACTGTTCTGCCTCTAGCGTCATTTGCAAACTGAACTAACTTCGAGGTTTCCAAAGCCTCTGTCCACATCTTTGCTTATCAGTAGGTAACTTGGTCCACAGCCACAACACATAACATTTCATGGGTCGCAGAGCCTCTTATGGTGCCAAGTGGGCCTTGGGTCTGATGACATGAGACAGAGCTGCACGTAGGCCAAAGAGCTGGCCATTTGCAGGATAAACAGTCATTAATGTGTAGGAATTGTCTACACTGCAAGTAGTGGGCTTAAACTTATTTGTACATAAAGCTGTATTACAATAAAGTTATAGTACTTTGTCATGCTCTATCATTCTCTACAGTTGCTGTAAAAAAAAAATGTATCTTGCTTTAAGACATAAAAACAGTCTCTCTGCATTTAACAGCATTTGCAGTGACTGATAAGTCTGATAAAATAAATGACTTAGCACATGTTTCCAGTATGATCCAGTGCTTTACTGATATAAGCCTGAGCTGCACCTAGACTGAATTGGCCAGCCAGAAAGGAGGAGAAATAGGGGAGGAGAAGTGAAGGGAGCAGGGGAAGCAACGCAGCATGTTGGGAAGTTCAGGAATCTCAGGATATGATGTAGTATTTGCCCAGGCCTGGAGGGAAAGAACAGGCGTCCCTCAAGTCTCGACAGGGAGAAGGGAAAGAAGAAAAGAGCTAGTAAAGATATTATCTAACAAAACTCTTGTACAATATTACAAAGGTAGTTCCCAGAAGTACTACTGGTCATTTTAGTGTAAATTCTAGCCTCACACAATGTATGCTAGCTGCTGCCACAAACTGGACGTCAATTTTAGAAAAATTTAAGTGCCAAGGAAGAAATGGGAATATAACACCCCTATTGTTCACCCAACTCTGCTCCCTTCTGAACCTCAGGTGTTCATTTTGAAAGGCAACTTTCTAACCACTGTTCAGAGGCTCATTTTGTGACAGCTATTAAACCAGATTATATGTTGCTTTGCGAAAATTCAATACCCATCAAACAAATTCTTCCCTCCACTCTTACAGCAGTAACTCACATTGTGCATGGATGAAGCTCCAGGCTCTGTGAGCTCAGGCTGTTCTGTTTTGTTTCTGACAGATGACAGAAGACAGGGACCCAGAGAACCTGACATGAGATCCGCAGATAAAGAGTCTGGATGGATCATGGAGCAATTGTGGCACAGTGCTCCTAAGGGCCTGTGTCCATATAGCGTTTTTTGCCTGGTAGAAAAGCGCTGGCCGGGCGCTGGGGAGCGCTTCATCCCAGAATCTTGTTAAAAAAATCACTGGCTGCGTGTAGGTTTTGTCACTATGACAACGACATTAACATTAGCTAGGTAGCTAGCTTAATGCTACGTAAACAGAGGGTTGATTACACAGCTAACAACAAGCTTACGACACGTATGGTGATAAAAGTACATACACTCACCAGCAGCAGTCAGTGTCTGGCCAATCTGCTGCTCCCACAAATGGGCTTTTCTCTCTTTGTTGTGATAGTTTCCTGAAAAGCAGCGCTGGTGACGACACACCGCCTTTCTGAAAAGTTCCGAGATTTTCAAGTTGAAGCGTTCAGAGCGGCCGCACAAAAAATGCGGAGTGCTCTGTAAAAAAGACACTGGGTCCAGCGCTTTTTCTCTAGGCGGCTGCATGTGGCTGTATATGCTCTCTCCTCATTGGAAACAATTGAAAAAAGAAAAAACAGTATATGGACACAGGCCGTTACAAAGCATGAAGGGCCTTGGAGTGGAGGCTCAGATGCATTTCATTTTCTAGACTTACTCAAACACACACACACACACACACACACACACACACACACACACTCGATGGCAGAAGCAGGACAAAGGAAAAGATATCCAGGTGAATGTCAAAGAATCAGGGAGTTCACCATTGACACACATGGCAGAGGAAGCTATTTCTAAATTGAACGAATATGGCATATAGTATAGTATATAGTAATTATCAGGCTTTGTTAGTTGCGAAAAGTAAAGATGTTATCAAATTATCTAAAGCGGGTGACTACAAATTTTCCCAACTCAACATTTAACTTGCTGTCATCTTTATGACCCATTCAAACTGCCATTATCTGAATTAGCTTGATAAAAAGCTGATATATTTAAAGTAATGGCAGCCGTCAAAACAGTGACACTTCAGGATCACCAGGGATGTTTAGCTTTTTCCTCAATATATTGAACAGCACAAAATTCCCAGTAACGTGAACGCAGTATTATTTGCCTCACGATCATCGTGACGAACGATAAAATAGTTGACGCCATGCATGATATCTTTACATAGTTGTAAAATCCTGGTATTATAAGCCATTTGGTGTATGATAAGCTTTTAAAAGCATTAATCTGCTACTTTCCTTCTGGATCAGATTTCATCTCTCACCAGTATCTAATCTCTAAAAAATAATATCTTACAGAATTCACCGAAAAAACAATAAGAAGGAACACGGTAGGCATGTGTAAAATGTTTAAAAACATAAAGATGATACACAAAATGACTTAAATCTGATCTCAGTATGACCATAATTGGACTGAAATCAACTAATTCTATAAAATGTTGAGAGTTAGAGTTTTTGGGATTCAAAATATTGTATTTGTCTGATCCATTGGACTTAAAATTGTTCTAATAAATGTACCACAGTGTTATATTTTTGCCTACATTAACAGCAGAACACTCTGTATCATGTGATTAACTTGACTGCCATCAACTGTCTGTTTGCCTCTATATCAACGGCACAATCAGGTGGACCTTTGGAACTTAAATAAACTACATGATAAATGTGCCATGATAAATAATCTGAGCCACAGATCATTACAGTCATCTAGATACTTGACTGTTCGCAGTGCCAAGTGTTTCATAAGGTCCCAGAAATCGTGGCTAACTGGGTTGGACCTTGCCCCCATGGAGTTTGGCTAAAGATATTTCATGTCCAATTTACTGTCAGACTGGCTGCCTGGCATGTGCAATGTGAACAAACATGTAAATTATTTTGAGTGGGTAGAGTATAAATTACAGTAACATGCCGCTAAATGGGGGAAACATACAGTAGGTGTCTTTCTGAGAGGCTGTCTGACCATTACAGGAGTATTAATAGAAAAAATGATATTAGTATTGTTCACGCATATTAACCGTGACACTTTTTTGCTTCTTTCTACACCCCATCCCCCATTCTGGACATCTCGCATCACTGACCCTTGCTTTGGCCTGGCCTACATTTTTGGTTTTCTACACCACGAAAAAAAAACACGACTCTCACTGGCTTACCCTGCAAACTGCACAGGTCACAAAGACACTGTAAGGCTGGCAGTATATAGTCCAAATAAACACAAAGTTGGCATCTTCTCAAACTGCAATCAACTGTAACTATGTCAACTGCTGTCACAGTACTGTGAGCAAACACCAGTTGTCACACGATGACTGCAGGTCCGTTTATTAAATGATACCCATTGTCCACACACTGGATGAAGGAGCGTGTGTGAGTCATGCTCAGATCATACATGACTTGTCAGCTGATCCAAAAAGACAATTTAACATGAAACTACTGTATACTAAAGTAGTATAGCTCTACATAAGAGGAACTAGACTGCAAATAGTCTAGTTATAAATATAGAATAAAAAACAAATAACACCTGGTAATGACAAATAGGCCCAATGAATATTATTAGACTCGAATCAGGACTAGGGACAAAAATAAATGTTTAAAAAAAAGGTAAATGGGACATTTCAACAATTTTTACTTAAAGCTGGAGTGCAGAACTTTTTGACTGCCCCCTCTGGCAGTGACAGTAATAACACAAACACTGTTGACGTGCTTAAAAGCAGTGCGATACATAATAATGCCACATTACTATGTTCTCTCCCCCCTTTCTGTCTGTTAACATATTGGGTAATACAGGTAGACTGACACATGTGTAACCAATCAGAGAGCCAGAATACGAAGCTACGCTGTGAACAACTGTAAATGAGTGAGCATGGTTGTAATGACGTTGTTGTGGAGTTACTAAACTACTCGTTCTGAGTACAAATAAGCTGTGTCGGCATCCTTCCAGTATGCCAGCGCAGGAATGTCGCCACAGACACCAGACACCACAACTCTGGTATACTAAGAAATACAGAGAGCTTTCCCTGGCGACGATAGGCTGAATCAGCATCGTGTGAACTCGTCTGGCAAGGACTTGAACATAACGGATGTTCATTTATATGTAAAAATCCCACACTCTAGCTTTAAGTTACTGGTTTGACCAATAAATTAAGAAAAATATTTAATGAAAGTTAATGTAAAGCTCTTAGTCATGGCATTTTTTAATTACAACTGCATTTCAATGTATTGATCCTTAGCCTACTCCGTTGAATTGAATCTAAAAATATGAGAAATAGAATGTATACTAAACTAATTGAAACACATTTGTTTAATTCAATTCAATTCAATTCAATTCAATTCAATTCAATTCAATTCAATTAAACCAATTGTTTATATTATTTTTCACATCATGCTTGATTATATTCATTCTGCATGTATACTGATTTATATATAAATACTAATCAATTAGAGTGATGTAATGTATATTGCTTTCTAACGTTTATTTGTATATGTCTGTGTATTACTTCTCTACTCATCTGTATCCTGTTTATACCCATGTTCTTTGTGCTGTGGTAGTGCTAAATTTACCTCCTGGGGAATCGGGATCAAAAAGTGTTATCTTATATGGCATTTATTGCAAACTTATGCATATTATTACATGGAAAATGGTGAAAAAAGGTGAAAAAGTAACTTCTCATTTTGTTCCTTATATGCACAGTAAAGGCAGAGGCATATCCTGCATGAGCTTCCTTTTGACACTGAACAAACAGGAACCTACAGAGGTATAATGGCACACCTCAAGGAGTGGTGGGATCCACTCAGAATATGGCATACAGCACAGGCCTGCGCCTATATTTAGATATATAGGTGTACTTTGGCTGTTGGGGAAAAAGCCAGACTAAGCTGTTACGTTATATTTATTTGACTATTTAAAGTAATAAATGAACTGTTTGAAAAAGGGCCGGGGGGGGGCACACAGGAGCTGCCTGAGGACTAAACACACTACTGTGATCATGTAAGAGATGACGAGCTCACACGAAACAACATTCCTAAAAAAGAAAAAATTATACACACCTCTCCAGCATCAGTGTCATGCATCTAGCAATCACATTTTTACCTAATACACACAGAATATGGACCACATAGGGAACATTTTAAAACCAATATGAATAGAGTGAACAGCTTTTCAGATATGGAGGTTGAGGAAAAATGCTGTTAAAAGTGATAATTAATCCTGGCAAACCATGATGAAATGACATGTTCACACAGGCACGATAGACAAGCACAATAAATAGAAAGTCATTCACACACACAGGCATGCAGAAACAAACGCAGTATAAATACCATGTCTCCAGGGGTCCTTGGGCTCTACTGCTCCAGAGATAATATCCTCATCTGAGGGGAATGTCACCCTTTTGCCACTTGGTTTGTGTTGATCGTCCCCCTCCTCCTCCACCGAAGGGTACAGTCCAGCCTGGGCTGTGGCAGAAGCTTCTGTGCTGCTTGTCTGGCTTTCATCCGATAGGCTCTCTGCCGTGCTGCAAGCTGGGACATCCTGAGGCTCTGAGTCTAAAGTATTCTCTGAGAATGATCTGACATTTGTTGTCGATTCAGCCTCCAACACCCCACTCTCATCGAGACTCAGATCCACACCTATGTCCATGTCCCCACCATCATCCCCTTCTTCCACAACAAACGTTGCAGGATCAGTGTCCTTATCTTCCTTCATTTTCTCCACCCCAACATCGTCCTTGTGCTGCCCATCATCATTAGAAAAGATCAAGTCAGTGGGATTCACCACCGCAGGGGTGTCTTGAGCACTGTTCTTGCTATTTCCATTGACCTCGTCAATTTCCAGTGTGTCTTGTGCCTGGTGGTTGTCCTCCTCAGCTGCCTGAAGGTTGTCAGTGAGCTGAGGCATCAGGTACGTTTCAGAGGCCTCTGTGGGAACAATGTTTTGTTTTTCTGTGTTACTGTCCGTCATCAGTTCAGATATCCGGGGGGTGACCCCTTCTGTGTTGTTGGTAGTGTTGTGATCATCGTCCACATTGCTTTTTGTCTTAACATTGCACAAATCTAGACACTGCTCTTCGATATTCATGTTTTCATTTCCAGTGAAACTCGGTCTTTAACTGTGCCAGACAGCCTAGATATTGGGTTAAACAGTAACTAGGAACCAACTGACATGGATAAGCCTGTCTCTGGCCTGTGTCTCACAACAATTTACATACAATATCCTGGTCCTTTACTGACCAAATTATGTTCAAGTGCAATCAGGAAATTATACCTACTGTATATTTTACCTAGTTTGTTGTACTTGGGGTGATTTAAATTATAGTTTTCACAAACTCCAGATCACAGGTGACTTTGGTGCATCCTTAAAAATGAGCTTATTAAAGTGCAATTTCACACAAATATCAATACAAGAAATATGTGGTGACTAATATGTGAAATAGATACTGTTTCAGTAATTATTTATATGCCAAACCAGGCAACTTTGCTCAACTATCACCCACCACTTAATAATTTCTGCCAACCGTGTCCTATTGCTCCAAGTGGGACCGACAAAATGCTCACTGGTCGTCAGCACATTTCCAGCAGTATTTAAGAGGACCAGGACAGTCAATTGAAATGAACAAGTCACTCAGGGTGCCTCCATTACGCTAGCAGAGTGAGCTTACTGCCCGACACCAAACCAATTCATTTGCATGAATTTGAGCGAGCTAATGTTAGCTAGCTTGCTAAAGTTGTTGCCCAACAATGACGTCCAGGCCCGTGTACGGTCGCGTGCCCGCTTCTTTACGTGAGCCCGTCTGTTTCTCCCCGACAAAGTCCATTCTTCTGTGTCAAGAAAAATATTTTCCGGTTGTAGCTCTCGTCTCACCCTCTGTCGTGCTGCACCTCGGCTCCTCGCATCACAACCCTCCACCAGCAGCAACGGCAGCCAGAAAAAAAACAGGCGTCACACTCCGAGCAATGAGCATGTTTCGGTGGCTAACGTTAGCGCTACGGAACCGTGCCGAAGCTACACCTGCCCGGTGCTAATCGTGCTAATTGTTGTGAGATTATAAATATGTTCCGACCGCACAGGTCTCGTAGGTGTCTCTCTATCCGGCAGAAGTACGCTGAACCTGTTTTTGTCCAGCGTTACCATTCGCTAGCTTGTTGAAGTCCAACAACTGTTTGTTGTTCACACGTCTTACGTCAGCACGTCGTTACCCACAGGGGTACGTTCAACAGAGGCAGTGTTACAGAGGTTGCAAAAACAAAAACATAAAAAGGGCAATATTTTAAAGGTTTAGAGAGCAATATTTTGGTTACTTCTTACTTCTATTGTAATTATTCCCATCCAAAAATATAACTGATTTGATCATAGGCTATTACTGGACAAATTCCATATAGCCTATATATACAAAAATGGTTTAAATCTTCCCCAAATTTTCAAAATCACCTATTACACCCCCCCCCCCCCCCCCTGTTTGAGTTGTATAATTACAATGAATCCATGGAAGCAGAAACCAGTATAAAAGACTTAGACACAGGAATCATCAACCACAAATTTGTGATGTCCAATTGTTGCACATTTGTTTTGTCAAGACAAGTAAATTTGTGCTCACTTTAGCAGACAGACAAGGCTTCCAATGTGAAGCATCTTCAAAAGCAACATGCCAATTTGGCTGGATTAGAGTTTGAACCCTCAACATTTTAGTTGGGAGGTATAACCATTCTATTTTTTTTTTTTTAAGTAATTTGTGCACAACACTTTCAGAAAGTACATCTTTTACAGGCCAATTAGACTGAAGAGTTTTTAAACTGCTCGATTCTCAAGTTAAAGTTTGTTTATCCGCAAAGTTGTATAGCAAAAATAAGCTAGAAATACAGATTTGTACAATACAGGGGTTGTAGGCCTACCTGTATAGGATGCAATATCAGGATGTTCAAAATATACATAAACTTCAAATGTCTACTGAAGAGTGCATTTGTAGCACAATAAATGACTGGGGTAATTTATTCAAACATGGACAACAGTTTAGTTGGGAGATACAAGGTAGTGTCCCAACTGCATTTCCAGGTCAACCTTTTGCATTGTTACAAATTTCAGCAAGAACTTTAAAGCCATAAGAGGACCAAATTTATGGAGAATGTTGGCCTACATAAATCTGACATGGGCTACATTCAGGATTTTAGCACAAAATCTTGTGCGATGACCAAAGTAATCACTAATATAAACTACTCTGAACAGCACTGAGTTGACAGCTACATGTAACGCAGATGCCAAAATCCGTGACTGAATTCACAACCTGCACACATACATAGGGTCAAAGGAGCAAAGAGAACTTTGCCCCACTTGATTCCTCAAAAAGCATGACATTTCCTTAGCTTCAGGAAGAAGGAAATGAAGCACATTTCTCCCACATAAAGAGAAACTTTCCCAGCTGCAGTAAAGATGCATGTGGTTCTTGAGAATATTTTGCCCCAGAAACTACTGCTTCCAGTGACTTGCTCAACAAGTGTCAAGTAATAAGACAAGCATACTTTTAAAAATGCTTTAATTCAATATAAATGCTGTAAAACCTGTACATTAACAATTAAAATTCCTGAGACTGGACATCTTTAGCTGAACTGTCCTCCTTGTGTACTCTGGTCTTCTTGGGGACCAGGCTCGCATGGATATTTGGGATGACGCCACCTTCTGAGAACGTGACCCCCGACATCAGTCTGTTGAGCTCTTCATCATTTTTCACTGCCAACAAGATGTGGCGAGGAGCGATGCGGTGCTTCTTGTTGTCACGGGAGGCGTTTCCTGCCAGCTCAAGGATTTCAGCGCAGAGATACTCCAGGACAGCCGCAGCGTACACTGAAGCGCCGGCGCCAATTCGCTGAGCATAGTGGCCTTTCTTCAGCAGCCTGTGGATGCGGCCCACTGGGAACGTGACCCCTGCTCTGGAAGACCGGGACACTGCAGCTTTTGGTTTGGTTGGAACTTTCTTTCCACGGCCAGACATTTTTAGTCTGAGTTGAGAGAAAGTTTCAGGGTAATTTTAAAGCAATTTGATATATTTTCACCTCCAACAGAGCAAGTCATTTAAACAGCTGCTGTGTTTGAAATAAAGGCCCACAGGGGTCATATCAGAACATGTTTTAACATTAGAGCCAACACCATCTTATAAGGCACAGCCACATGGGCACAACATAAGAAACAATAAACTCATTCCTCTTGTGAGGTAGCACCACATCAAACACTCACCGTATTCTGCACTTCCTTCCGACAGCAGCTACACACCGAAACACAGAAGACTGCTTTTATACGAGTCAGGCAGTAATTAGTTGATTGCTGACACCTCTGCTGCATGGAGTTAAATGGTCCAAACACCTGTGTGAACTACTTCCTCTTCTTCTTTGGTGTTTATTGGTGGTTGGCAAACCAGCTTAAAGGTGCATTATCGCCACCAACTAGACTGGAGTGTGGAACAAGAGATTATGCAGGGGGGGAAAAAAAGAAAAAGAAAAAACCTACCATACTATTTATTATGCCAGAAAAATATTTAATGTGTCACAATACATAGTATGTCAAATGCAGTATGCCAAAAAATACCAGGACAACCCACTGCATCCAATCGCATTTTGTAATATGCAAGCCAGCATGTTTTTCTGGCTATTTTGACCCACAACCCTCAAGAGGGTCAAAGGTCAAGGTGCCATGTTATGACAAAGTATGTCTTACTTACACCATGAGAACATGGCATCTTTTTCAAAGATTAGAGCTCCAAAATTGTCGGGTTAGATCGGAACAATTTGAACAAGATTTGTATCAGTGGTGGTATGTAACTGAGAACATCAAGTACTGCACTTGATTACATTTTTGAGACCCTTGTAGTATTTCCATTTTATGCAGATACTTTTTACTTCCACTCCACAGGCAAATATCAAATAATAAAATGTAATATTTTAATATAATACTACAAGAGCATTCTGCTGCATATTGAGCACTTTTCCTTTTGATATTAATATGTTCTGTTCATTAAGTTAAGTGCAATATGTAAGGCTAAGACAGATATCTCTTTTTATTGATTTTCCTGAATCATGTTATTTTTTTGTACAATCCAGGGAGTATCAATCAAAGTGGTGTTTGGTTGCTAAGATACTTTTGTTTTCTTTTTCTTTTCATATTTCATAAAGCATCTTTTTATTGTGCACTCAAAGGTAAAATCAATCAAATTGGAGTTGGTTTTATTCTCTTTTTTTAAGGATTATTTTTTGGGCTTTTTTGCCTTTATGACAGTGCAGCCGAAGATTGACAGGAAAGTCTGATTCAAACCTGCAAGGACTATATGGGTGAGCACAAGGTCAGGTATTCATTTTAAGAATGGCTTTAGTCTGTTTTTGCAAGTTAACTCTTGTGTGAAGAAAAGAAAACTATTTGGACTGACAGGAGTTTAGTTTTTTGTCTTGCACCCCTCAGTTTTATTTGTGCGCTGACGTGAGCACAGCGATTCTAGATCTAAAATAGTAACTATATTAGTAAAAAGAAAAAAGAAACATAGTCATATATTTTCCAGTGCAAAAGTGTTTTGCACGCACAATGTGGGACATGTCTATTTGAAGTAGCCTACAGTGTGTACATTCATTTTACTAATGTAAGTGTTTGTTTACTCTTGAAGTCTACCGTCCTCACTTTTAAAATACAAACACACACACAAAATATTTGCTTATGCTCTCTTACACCCCTTTGAGAGCCGACACATGCATCTGGGCAAGCTGCTCATGAAACATAGTTTCATGAAACAATGCAGCATGTTGTCTTTTCCACCCACTTGAATGCATTTCATCTCATAATGTGCTAAAAGAAGACAGCAGGTGGCAGCACAGACCTAAGATTTTACATGTAGCTTGATGCAGTTTGTCTTTATCATTTCTTTGCTCAAAGTACATACTCTTAATGAAGGAGCATTTAAAAAATGACACTAGTGGTGTCATGATCCTTCACTTTATTATTAGATGCTTGACGGTGTCTGAGCGCCTGATGTGCTTACTAACTAACTGCTTGGGGGAGTGATGACTCATTTCTCAACACTGTGTACTCAGTATCAAGTGTTCACACTCAGAAACAGACAGAGATAAACAAAAAAAAAAAATTCATGTTTAAAGCTCTCAAAGGAAACTCATGCTAGAAACCAAACTACATATTTGTTTCATGTATTTTTAGTGGTGATATAGAGGTGTAACACTGCTTAAACTAAGCATCAAAATTAATTCTTGACCTTGGAAATAGTAGTTTGACAAAACAATCCTGAATCAATGTCCACTTATTGGCTTTTTCAACCGTATTACATAGTCTTCTAGCTTTCTGCGAGTACCGTAGCTGTTTATCCATCACATTTTTTTAAACACATCCACATAATGGCACCTTTTTCAGCAACTAAACTCGCACTTTCAATCATTCCAGAATGACAACTGAACAATCTCCATGTGCTGATGAAGACCAGGTGATACAGTTGACATAAAACAGTCCAGTTGCCAGAATAAAATGTTGGCTTATGTTTCTGCGAACCACGGAAAAAATCTACATTTGTATGTTTCATATAATTTCAACATTTCTAAAGTGTCATAGTTCAGATCACATGTAAATCCCGGACGAGCCCACTGTTTAATGTGAATTTCCCCAAGGGGATGAATAAAGTATCTATCTATCTATCTATCTATCTATCT